>PVIH01008405.1:0-91253 GCA_004025045.1 Sigmodon hispidus | reverse complement strand
TCTGGGTGTATACCCTAAAGAGGCACATTCACACTCCAAAGGTATTAGCTCAACTATGTTCATAGCAGCATTATTTGTAATAGCAAGAACCTGGAAACAACCTAGATGTCCCTCAACTGAAGAATGGATTAACAAACTGTGGTACATCTACACAATGGAATACTACTCAGCAGTAAGAAAAAATGATATCCTAAAATTTCCAGGCAAATGGATGTATTTGGAGAATATCCTCCTGAGTGAGGTATCACAATCTCAGAAAGATAAGCAGGGGATGTACTCACTCATTAGTGGTCTCTAAACAAGCAAACAAGAAAAAAAAGCCAAGCATACCCAAGCTGCAAACCACATCCACTGAACAGCTTGGGATCAGAAACACCCTGGACTGACCCTTCGGAACCCACTCCAACTATAAGAACACCTGACTCACTCTTGAGGGAGGATGGACAAAACTGGATTTGGCCAGGAGTGGAGACTGATCCAAACATTATTGGGTCAGTGGGACCATAGGAGTGTCTACTCCATGCCCAGGGAGGGGATGGGGAGTTGCGGAGAAGAAAAACGACCTGATGTGGTGGGAGGGGGAAGGGACCTTGAATAAGATTATACAGGGATGGAAAAAAAAATTCAGAGGGAAAGCTGAACACAAAGTAAATACATGTGTAGCAATCTTATTTGCATTATCACCCTTGATAAGCCATGCTTATTATTTTTATCCTCTTTATAGTTATTGTTAACTTTTCAGCATTTTAAATTCATTTTACTGTTTTTTTGATAAATACAAAATAAATAAAGAAAAAACAAAAAAAAGAACAGCCACTGGGTTCAAGAAAAGGAACTAGGCCCTCCAAGGAAAGGCAACTGTCCACTGATATAGTTAAAATGTGGAGCCTCTAGGGGAGGGATCAGACTGTGTTTCTGTGAGTGGACAGGCACTTCAGAGACCATTCCCTCCAGAGGAACAACTATCCCAATCCATTGTGACATTAGGAAGAGGAAATTGGTCCTCCCTGGAGTAGGTGCTGAGTTGATCCACCTTGGGAGTTCTTGTCCTTTTGGGAAAGAGGATGGGGGATAGGGAGGGTGAAGGGAAGGACAGTGAGAGGATATATGGGAGAAAAGGACTTTATTTTATAAATAAAAACTTCACAAAATATAAACAAAAATAAATTTGCATTTTTGTTAACTTTGAAGTAAAAAGCTCTTCCAAAAATTTCAACTACATAAAGTTTTAAATTTCTTGTTAATACTAATTCATTATTTTAACATTTGTTTCCAAGCAGCACTTGATGTTTGATGGGACAATGGTTAGCTGTGTAAGATGGGTGCTAGTGAGAGGTTCCCAGTGCTGATAATAAGTGTAATGTTGATTTTGAGAACAGCAGATGATTGTTCACATTGTGAAATATCTGATATTCTAGTTCCTACTGAGACCCTGCTTTGAATACTGTGTAATGACTTTCAGTGTTGTTCTTTCAGAAATTGTTTTCACATATAGCCCAAGCTAGATCTACACTTGAAAGTATGCTTCTGTTTCCAGATACAATAAATATTTATATGCCAAGTAAGCTCTAACAACTTGTCTGCATTTCTAGTATCCTTCTAGTATCCTTGTCATAAAGTAAATGAGCTCAAACCAACTTTCTTCTTTAGTCTTCTAAACAGCTGTCCCAGAAGATGCCTGGTAAAACATCCAGCAAAGCTCTTAATACCCCAACTCACTCATGATGAAGATCAGGCCACACAGTTCTATTAACAATATCATACTCAGATTTATATTTCAAATTTTAAAGAGAAACAGACATTTACATTCCTGAGTCAATTCACTCACAGGACTATGTTGTTTTCAGTTGGATGAGGCAGCTCACACTATAGCACATGGCAGTTTGATGCAGAAAGGTTACTGACAGATGGAGCCCAGTCTATTCAAATCAGTGAGCATCACCTAACCTGAACTACAATGCAAAATGCCATCTCCAGAAACCTATGTACAGAGATGTGTAATTAAGAACTTAATGTCTATGGGTTGTTTCAGTAAAAGAGACCCTGATGATCAGTTTAGTCCATTTTTAAGTTTTGGGGTAGATCTAATCCAGTCCAGCCAGTCCAAATTGTATAAATGGGTAAAGATTTAATTATTGAATAAGAATACTGATTTTGGCTGAAAGGTTTATGTCTAGAGAGGAGTAAGTTCAGTGAAAATGTTTTACAAATAACATCAAGAACAGAGAAACTTCAGTCTTTGAGCCTTAAGTTAAGAACTGTTATGGCTTAGATTTGGAGACCTCATAACAATGTCCTCATCAGGAAAATCTTTCAGCTCTATCAGAACATATCATCACAAGTAGCCTCCCTCAATTATATATGTATATATACATATAAATATAAAATACTCAGTGTCTTTCTTCCAATATAATCTGGGGTTATTCCATTTTCAAGAGCTGGCTGCTCTGGATTCTTTTTCTGCTCATTCCTACAGTCACTTCTAGTTATAGCTAATTCTGCTCTTTTGAAAAAGTTATTCATCACTGTCCTCTGAGGAAGGTGATACCAGGAGGTCCTCATACAGAACACTCCTTGTGGTATTGGAGCCAAGAATCTTAGAGTCCTTTAAATTAAGGTTGCTCTGAGTAACAAACTTGGCCTTTTCAGGATATTTATTCATTGCAACTGATGAGATCCCAAAACCTGACTGATCTTTGTCTATTCCAAGGCTGAGAGGTGTTTTGTATATCTCTGAATGGGTGGACTTGGAAACAGTTTTTCCCATTAACGGTCTTGGATGAGAGGAGCTAGGCAGTGGCTCTTTGTGAACACTGACTTTCAAGAGTGGTTCTTTGGGGTTCAACTTGGGAGCCTCTTGCACATTACATTCATTTGTAGTGAGAGAAGACTGTGAAGCCTGGAAAGCTTTCCACTCAGGTACCTGAGTTTCCATTGTGGAATCTTGGCAAGAGGTGATTTGAGGTTTCTTTGTGTGACTCTGGCTTTCTTGGCTAATGAAATTCACAGGCTTATTTCCTGAATCCTGTATTCTGACTTTAGAATCCTGGGTACTTTTTTCTTTCACACAAGCTACACTGGAATTTAAATCCAGATCAAAATGTTGAGTACTAATACCATGGGTCAAATGAAGTGTCTTCGCATCAGGCTGAGCTGCACATGTGGGAGAAATAATAGACCCAGGGGATATCTTCTTGGAGCTGGGGGAAGAATCCTGGCAGTTATTCAAATTGGGCTTTGGGGTGTCTGAGAAGCCCATATAATGTGTTTCCATTGATTCAACAGTGTTCAGTTCTGTTTTTTTGCTGTAAGAACATGAGGGGATTGCTCTCATATCAGGTGTCTTGACTGCTGGGGAAACTTTGGAGTCAGGACTCAATGAAGATTTCTTCTTGGTCATTGAAATAATCGATGGTCTGGTAGATTTCTGCAAAGAAAATAATCTCAAATTATGTGCCTTAAAATCAAAGGTACTCACCTGTGTAAAGTACTGGTTCGTTCAAATTATCTACATTAAAAATTATGTGAAGCCCTGACTCACACTTGAGGGAGGGGCGACAAAACTGCATTTGCCAGGAGTAGAGACTGATCCAAGCATTATTGTGTCAGTGGGACCATAGGACTGTCTGCTCCCTGCCCAGGGAGGGGATAAGGAGTTGTGGAGAAGAAAAAATGACCTGATGTGGCGGGAGGGGGAAGGGACCTTGAATAAGGATATACAGGGATGGAAAAGAAAATTCAGAGGGAAAGCTGAACACAAAGTAAATATATGTGTAGCAATCTTATTTGCATAAAAAAGAAATGGAGGCTGAATATAAAAACGTAGTATGACCAAGAAAAAAAAATTATGTGAAGCAAATAAAAAGGTTATACAAATACATAGGTAGAATCATTGAGAAGTAATAAAAGGACCAGGGAGAAAATTGATGAGGGGCATATTTATATAGTTTACAGGTTGTATAAAAGAATATGTAATAGTAATATGCAAGACAATGTTATAAGGAGAGCCAATATTTTGCAGCAGTGTGATACAGAGCAAAATAGAATGAGCAGGTAAGGAAGAAGTTACATGGAGAACAAAGAACAGAAAAAAAACACACACACACATCCGTATTCTTCCTAAGCCTAGGCTAAAAAGAAATTATACCAACAAAAGGAGATATGATTTATAATTTACAAGGGCAAATAATCTTTAAATGCCCAGAGCATATCTATTGTCATTCCTGCATCAAAAGATGAGTGTAATCACAATATCAACATGGGAAGCAGGGGATAACTAAGTGGATAAGAGAAATAACTTGTTGTTTTTTGTAGTTCCCAGGACCCACCAAGTGACTCTCAAATACCTGTTACTTCAGTTTTTGAAATTCAATATTGTTCCGACCTCCTCAGGCACTAAATATATGCAACTACACATAAACACATACATTCAGTAAAGTAAAACACTCATACATAGTAAATAAGATGAACCTAAGAAAGCACCACTTGGCAGATACTAAAGTGAGATTTTTATATAGAAAATTTCACTCTGAGTCTATCCGTTATGAAAAGAATGCCATCAAGTTCTCTTGCTTAGACTAAATTAACAAAGAACTTCCTAAAAGTTGTGTTCAGTTTGGCTGAATAGCATCTTTTAAAGGGCATATTGCTGAAGAAGTCCCTGTTACCAAAAAAACAAAAAGCAAAGAAAAAAGAGTGAAAACAAAGGAACGAAGAAACAGGGAGCGGAAAATAGTAACAAAAGGGGAATAAGTAAGAAGAATGAAAGAGAAGGGGACAGAAACGTTGGAGGGCATGAGTAGATAAAAGGAGATAAATGGAGGAAATAAGGAGGGGAACGGAAGGAAAGGGCAGAAAGAGCAGAGAAAATACTGAAGGAAATGCAAGTAGATGCTAACACAGAAGTGCAATAAACTTGCATGGGTTTTTCTATAATACGCCAGAACATAACAGAGCAGCAAAAAACACAACAGGAAATCAATGGTCACTCACCCTCACAAAGAAACAAGATTCTATTGCTCCCTCTGAACTATCCATTCTCTTCTCTGGAACACTTATAGAAAATTCCTGTGGCAGAGATTTCCTTGGAACCGCTTTCTGCCTGCAGAGTACATTACAGTAAGTGTTGGGATTAGCAGAACCTTTCTATCCAAAATAGTAAAATCAAATTCTATCTTGAAAGTGAGTCTCGGCCTTTGTATTAGGTGAGGAGGCGTTGAAGCCACATTGAGATTAGTTTTTCTTATAGAGAATCATGTTTTATTTCAGGATCTGGCAACACACCTAAAACCTTGCACATAAACAGACATTAGCATTTGATGTCTTAATATTAATTTCAAACAGGGTATCCTTTAACTCAGGCTAGCCTCTAAATCCAAAGACAATTAAGAAAGATCATCAGTTTTTCATCCACTGTCACCCACCTCCCCTCTTCTGGATTTCTAGGTATTCATTGACTTGTATATATGGTTGTTTTATTAGAACCCAAGTAAATGTACATGGTAGACAAGTATACTAGCCCCTGATCATGACCTGAGCCCACCAATGTATGTATTCATTTGACTCTAGCATTGCTCTGTCTACAGTAAAAAAGCATCCTCAGCTCTCTTTCCCTCCCTCTCCCTCTTCTTTGGTTATTCGCAGTAACAAATGAGCTGAGTGCACATTTGTCTGTTAAAAATATGTTTTCTTGCTGTGTGCTGAGATGGCTGCATACAATGCACAAACATTCAACACTATATAATCATGTCCCCATGCTCATGAATCATCCTGGATATGCTGCATGCTCACATTTGTGTTTCTTTGTTCTTTCTCTCAGTCATTTCAAACATTCCTGGAGATTGGAGCTCCTGGTCTTTTCCTGTTTTCAGATTCCTCTCCTTGTTTGAGCCCAGAGGCTGGACAGGAAGAGCTCCATTCCAACGTTTCATGGGACACATCCTGCTCCTTGCTATGTGTCCAAATGATCCACAGTTCTTGCATTTTACCTGTATGGACCGAGAAGTGTATACAAAGTAAATTGCAATCTCACATAAGTATCAAAATCACACAAATTTATTTTTAGATGAAATTTAACTTTACTTTGTTGGATGAAGCCAAAAAGCATTGTTTATTACATGCTAAGACAGAATTTACCATCATTTAAAGGGCTCACTTTACAGATCCCTACAGAGATAAAGGAATTTATATATAAAAAATTACAGTAGGTAAGATAGTGTGACTCATAACTTCAAACTCAGTGCTCACAAAGATATGGGAGAAGAATCATGAGTTTAAAGACAAATCTTGTCTATACAAATAGTTCCAGATCAGCTTATGAAAATTGATGATATTGGGTCCAAAATTAAAATGTAAAAATGAAGGCTGCAGATATAGTGCAAGTGTATATATTTGGATATATTATATTTGGATATAATCCACCACTGTGGAACTGGCTTTGTGATAAAGAGCAACCAAGGAATACACCAGTATATTCTAGGTTGTACCGAAGCAAGGCACATTGCTTAGTATATATGAGGTAGTAAGTTCAATGTTTATTCAGCAATGAATAGATTAATATATGATTCAATTAACTGCAGATTTCGTATACCAGGCTGCTCATAGTAGTGAGTGTATACAAATACTCCTGAGTGAACTGGTAATTCTAGAGAAGACTATCCAAATTTGATGGGCTTTTATAAAAGAATGTAAGTTACAGGCACTCAGTTCCCATGGTTAATCTACTTCCTACAATACACATAGAACCCTGGTTCTAAGAATTTCGGTGTACACTGACCTTGTTCTCTTCCTCCCCTTCTAGGGGAGCCCTTGTATTCACTACTCCAATACATTTCTTCTTTTGTGAATTTATTTGTTTGTGGCATGGAGGAGGTTGTATGCAATGACTTGCCATCTCTTTCATGACCACTGGCTTTTTGTTAAACTTTTTCATTAATTGATTATCACACTTCCTAGTTTTGGGGTAAGGAAAAAAAAACAGTTTTATGGGCATATATCCTCTGTTTCTACTTTAACAGACAAAAGTGGGAAAGATTTGCTGACAAGAGTCTCTCTCTCTCTCTCTCTCTCTCTCTCTCTCTCTCTCTCTCTCTCTCACACACACACACACACACACACACACACACACACTATAACCTGGAAAACTCAGAGCTGATGTCTCCTCTTTGACCCTCTCTCAAAATCTCACTCACAGAAATTGTAGCCTCTTAAAAAACACTGGCTGGCTTAACAGAGCTGAAATAAGATGTATAGGGTTGCATAAAGTTACCCTAGGTCCTGAATTTTTTTCCACAAACTTAATGCTCTTCTTTTTTAAAATTTTTATGCATCATATATTTTGCAATATATTTTATTAATTTTAAGATTTTATTTTTTAATTTAATTTTAATGTTTTGCCTCTCCATATAACAATGCATCATGTTTATGTAAATTGTTTACAGAAAACAGAAGAGAGTGTTTGGTCCATTGGAAGAGGATGTGCTTGTGAGACTCTATGTGAGTGGAGTAAAGTGAAGCAGGGAACTCAGCCAGAGCTTCCAGTTTTTTTAACCACTTAATTATCACTCTAGACTTTATTAATTTTTTTAGGCTATGTTGCAATTAGTCCTATCAATGAATGACTTTAACAATTGCTTTCTGATTCCTACATACTAGAGTTAAAGGTATACACCACCATACCTGCTTCTAAGAAGATGTTGCTAAAATTATTTTTCAAATAAATAAATATTCAAGCAACCAAACTTAATTTTTCATTAGATTTCCTGAAAATTATATTCTATTTACTTTTTATGCAAAATACTAGCCTTTGAACCAGAGTTCTAAAGCAATGATTTGTATTCTACAAAGTTACACTTTATATTCACCAACACTCAACCATATACTTATTGTCATATAGACTTATACACAAACTGACACTTTGACTACCCAGCTGAGGATGATTATGCAAGCTAATGGAATATGCAAGTTTATAGCAAACAACTCAAAAATAAATGTCCATATGAAGGTATGCCAGAAGGCACAGACCTGTAGTCCCATTTATTAGGGAGTATGTGACAGTATGATTTCAAGGCCAAGGCCTTTATTGGCTATAGAGATATTTCAATTTAGCAAGATTTAGTCTCAAAATTAAGTAAAAAATGATTTTGGCTGGTGTCAGGATGCAGCTAAAGCTTGGAGTACTTGCTAACAAAAATGGCCCAAGCTTAATCTACTATCTAAGAAAATAAAATTACTCATCATTGAAAAGTCTTCAGGAATGCTAAGGCAAAAATATTGCACACTGCTATACCCAAGCCAAGTCTGTCCTTACCTCTTTACTTGGTCTCCATGATTTTTTGGGATTAGATTTGGTGGGTCCACTTTAGGTTGGTAGTTTTTATTACATACACATCGGGCTGTGGGGTCCTCTCCTGGCTGCAGAGGAAATCTAATCAAAACTTCTACAGAGGCCATAACTACCCATTTCTCTGTCATCAAATCGATCTGCACACAAAAATGAGAAAATCAGTTGTTGTTCCATGATCAAGAAGAGGCCTTTTATAAAGGAAATAAATAGATTTCCTGTTTCTTCTATCTTTCAAGATCATCTGTGTGAAATCTTTCGCATTATAACTGATTGAAACTTTGCAAGTGCATTCCAAATGACAAGGGAGGAAAAAAAAAAGTTATATCTGAGCAAGTAGAATTGTTTCCTTAGGAAACTGAGCATGGTTGCTGCTCTAGTGTTAGGCTCTAAATTTGTAGCTTAGGTTTTAAATTCTAGGTTACTGAGAATACAATTTATAAAAACGCAGGATAAATGAACCCCAGGCCATAGAATATGGTTCTGCTTCAAGTGGACAATACATTCTACTTTAAGTCATTCCATTTACCTTTTTTCCCCCAACATCGCCCATACTTACATCTCTCTGTGGGATCCCACACCGCCTTAAATACTCCTTTCCCTGTTCCATTGAGAGTTCATTGATGTCTATCATTGCTGGGCTGCTTGAGGGTTCTTTTTCATCCTAGAAGTTAGAAAACAAATCACATTGTGCTCTCCATCTCACTGAAATTTCCCCAGTGGGAAACATTCTACTATCTCCATTCACTATATCATCTCTTCCCTATTTCTCCACTACTACGTTTCCTGCATGGCATTGTGAGCAAGAGCAAGAGTTTGTTTGTTCACTAGTCTCAGCATCACTAGAGAAACTGGAATGCAAATAGCTTAACCAAGAACCCTCAGATTTTACCATATGAAACTCTGAAAAGCTAATCGAATAAATCCAATATGTACAGAGTCCCATAATTTATTAGATTGAACCTATGGATTTTCAGCTATATGCTTATGTCAAAACAAACAATATAGAGAAACTTTTGAGTCTTGTGTTTCCATTTTATTGGTTTGAATGAATCTTTACAACATTGGCCAGATATTTGAGCACTTGGTCCTAAGTGGGTGCTGCTATTTAATGGGGTTTTGAGGGTTTGCTCTTTCAAGAGAAAGTAGAACCTTTTTTTTTTTTTTTAATAAACTTTTACAAAATTTTAATTTAGGCTTTGTGCTAAAGCTCAAACCACTAATAAGATTTTGTTCCACTCCTAAATTGTCTACTAAAAATTTCTTTGACAATTCATTTGTTTTTATAGAAACTTAGCAACATTTAAATTTTGTATAGAGAAATGTCCTGCTGGCTTTCATGATTTCAGGTATGTATCCCAACATCAAAAACCACTGTGAAACCTAGGGCTCTTTGTCTACTGAGTGTAGACACACACTCAGACTGAAAATGATGTTGTGTAATACACACTCAGACTGAAAATGATGTTCTAACACCATATTTTATATTGTTTCCAAAACCATGTGCTTGCAATAAATCAACATATGTAATCACGTGTGATTGAATTATTTTGTTTCACCCTATTCTGAACAGGTATTGTTTCTTATCCACTGATTGTTTTATATATCATTGTTTTATTGCATATAGATGCAACTGAAACATCTATTAATTGGTGTTTGCACCCCAAAAGTTTAAAATTGTTCAACATGTAATATAAACACTTAGAAATTTAAAGACCTTATTTTAGTTAAAATGGATGTTTCTCTCCTCACGGTTATTAGTGGAGTAACCCACATTCAAAGTCTTTCAAAACAATAAAGCAAACTTGAAGTCAGCCTGCCATATATAAAATGTTGTCAAAAGAAATCACTGATGTAATTATATCACTAATGAAACCTAAATATAACACCAGTGGCACACTAACACTAAGAACAACAATCAATAAGTGGGACCTCCTGTAACTGAGAAGCTTCTCTAAAGCGAAGGACGCAGTCAAGAGGACAAAAGGACATCCTACAGAATGGGAAAATATTTTCACCAACCCTACAAGTGATAGTGGACTGATCTCTAAAATACATAAAGAATTCTAGAATCTAGAGTCCAAAACCTTGACTAACCCAATCAAAAAATGGGCTTCAGAACTAATAAGGGAATTCTCAGCAGAAGAATTATGAATGGCTGAAAGGCACTTAAAAAAGTGCTCAACATCTTTAGCCATCAGAGAAATGCAAATCAAAACAACTTTGAGATACCACCTGACACCTTTCAGATTTGTTAAGATAAAAGACACAATGACAGCCTATGATGGAGAGGTTTCAGAGCAAGGGGACACTCCTCCATTGTTGGTGGGAATGTAAGCTTGTTCAGCCACTGTGGAATGCAGTATGGTGGTTTCTCAGAAAACTGGGAATCAATCTCCCCAAGGACCCAGCAATACCATTTCTGGGTGTATACCCTAATGATGAACATTCACACTCCAAATGCATTAGCTCAACTATGTTCATATAAGTGTTATATGTAATAGCAAGAACCTGGAAACAATCTAGATGCCCCTCAACTAAAGATTGGATTAACAAACTGTGGTAGATCTACAAAATGGAGTACTACTCAGCAATAAGAAAAAATGATATCCTAAAATTTGCTGGCAAATGGATGGATTTGGAGAATATCTTCCTGAGCGAGGTATCACAAACCCAGAAAGATAAGAAGGGAAAGTACTCACTCATTAGGGAACTCTAAAGAAAAAATCAAAAAGCAAAGCATGTCCAAGTGCAAACCACAACCACTGAACAGCTTGGAATCTGAACACCATGGACTGGCAGCTTGGATCCCACTCCCTCTAGAGCAACGCCTAACTCAGTCTTGATGTTGTGGTGAGGAAACTGGATCTGCGAGGAGTGGATGCTGAACTAAGCCATATTGGTACCTTGGGACTTCCTGTCCTTGCTGGGGAGGAGATGGAGAGCTATGGAGAAGAGAGAGTGAGTGGAGGGGGTGGTAGGGTGAAGGGATCTTGAACAAGGATACATGGATACAAAATGTGACTTTATTTATAATTAATTTTTTTTAATTTTAAAAAAGAAAATTATTTTCAAGGCTTGTAGTCTGAATGTCTTGACTGGATGTAATTATGATATTCACCTTGTGCTTTCAATGCCCTCAAATGCCATAAAAATCTTTAAATTGTATAGAATGAAACTGGGTTTATAAAGATTCTAACCTCCAATTTTTAGAACATTAGTCAGAATACTTAATCATTAAGTAGTTTCTCCAATCGCTCATTTTTAATCCAATTTCCTCTAATCTCTCTAACATCAGTAAGAAAGTTACTGTCTGAGAGACTTTCACCCAGAAACTATCAGACTGAAATTTCATAATGACCTTGGAGACAAACCAGAACATCTTTCCAATTTGTGAACACATTTTTGAATCTACCACATCACAGACAAGTATATCTTGCTCCTAATTAGCTTTTATAGTAAAGAAAGGGAGTATAATAGGTAATAACCAGAATACATTTAGGTAACAATCTGAAAGGTTAGAGAAGCAATGAAGCAGCCACTAGTTAGTACTTACCATTCTGACTCTTCTATCCAAACGGGCAGAGATCCTGTCTCCAGCTGCTTTATATACCTGTCTCCTCCTTCCAAATTCTTGGACTGAGTGTGTCAACCTTCCAAGTGCTGAGATTAAAGGTGTGACCAACCAATGCATGGGCCCTATGCTTAATGAATCTATCTCTGCCCTGTGATCCCTAGGCAAATTTGATTTGTCAGAAACACAAACATGTCACACAACATTTTGCCCTTTGTCTAAAAAAATTACAAAGAATTTAACTGTAGTGATATATATATATATATATTTAATAAAAGTAGTTTGAAATAGTAGAGAGCAGTGATGTGGGATGTCTTTCTATGTGTTGTGAATATCATTCATTTATCAAGGAACGGTTTGTAGGGCATTTTCAAAGGCGGTGGGAAATTTGAGAATAGATAAAGGGGAAGGAAAGTGGATTCAAGGGAGACATCCAGCCACCCAAGAGAACAAGATGTATAAATTGGGCCATTGTCCAGACTCTATTTCTGAGGGAAGGCCTAATTAAGGGATCAATGTCTCTAAGAATATTTATGTTAATAATGGAGTAGTTTCTGTCCAGGTGGGGAATGCTTGCATCCTCTCAGAAAAATATGTATTAAAATAAGCAAGTATTTGTCCTTTGGTAGGACAAATCTTGGTGACATCAGATTATCCAGGATTTACTGGGATGTTGAGCTCTCATACAAATGCTATTCCGAACAAAATGAAAATCTGTTTTATCCAGGATGCATTCTCCCGCACTCATCCCCTCACCTAGCCTAGGGCTGTTTTTATACTTATTTCAGAGAATGGTGATTTTTCACTTTTGCATTTCAAGTGATCTTGTTGAAAAGAAGGAAAAAATCATGAAAGAGCACAGAGTAAAGTGTCCTCTTTTCTCCTTGTGTACTGTCTCCGTGAATGTTTTCACTTCCCTGGCGCTGTTTAGATCAGGCTGGGGATCCCGGAGATTACATGCTCCTGGAGCGAGGGTTTTTCATTCCCTTGGTGCTTTCTGTTTCGATTTCAGCGGGCCCTTAATGAGAACCTTAGCCCTTCCTTATCTCTTCATCTGGACCTGGATGATAACTGGCCTAGACTACCGCCAGAGTAAATCAGTGACGTAATCGAACACACCTGGAGTTTGTTGGTCTTTTTTGTTTGTTTTGTTTCTCTGGACAACATGTTAGAGCCAAAATGATTTATGCTCTCCAAAAGACGCACACTTAAGTTGGCGCTAGGCCATCGAACACCAGAGAAAGTCACTGATCGAAGTAAGGAAGCAGAACTAAAAGAAACTCAGAGAAAGACACCCAGTGCAGGCAGTCATGATGGGAGAGCACAAACATACACATTCATCTGAACAGAGAAGGAAATCTGTGATTTCTTACATGAACCCAGGCAGATATTTCATCAGATTCCTAGCTGTTCAGTGGTTGTGGTTTGCAGCTTGGGTATCCTTTACTTTTTTTTTTAAAGTCAAATAACAAGTGAGTACAACCTCTAGTTATCTTTCTGGATTTGTGATACCTCACACAGGAGAATATCCTCCAATTCCATCCATTTGCCTGTGAATTTTAGGATATTATTTTTTTTCTTACTTCTGAGTAGTACACCATTGTGTAGATGTACCACAGTTTGTTAATCCATTCTTCAGTTGAGGGGCATCTAGGTTGTTTCCAGTTTCTAGCTATTATGAATTATGCTGCTGTGAACATAGTTGAGCTAATGCATTTGGGGTGTGAATGTGCATCTTTAGGGTATATGCCCAGTAGTGGTATTGCTGGATCCTTGGGAAGATTTATTCACAGTTTTCTGAGAAATCACCAACTGCATTCCAGAGTGGGTGAACAAACTTACACTCCCACCAACAATGGAGGAGTATGACCCTTGCTCCCTATCCTCTCCAGCATAGGTTGTCATCTGGTTTTTAATCTTAGTCATTCTGACAAGTATAAGTTGGTATCTGAAAGTTGTTTTGATTTGCTTTTTTTCTGATGACTAAGGAAGTTGAACATTTTTTTTTTCAAGTGCCTTTAAGCCATTTGTAAATCTGTTGAGAATTCCCTTTGTTTCTGAATTCCATTTTTTAAAACCCAGCTACATTGAACTTTATAGAAAAGAAAGTGGGAAATAGCCTCCTGTGTATTGGCTCAGTTGATCACTTACTAAATATAACACCAGTAGCACAGACATTAAGAGCAGCAATCAGTAAGTGGGACCTCCTGTAACTGAGAAGCTTCTGTAAAGCCAAGGATGCAGTCAATAAGACAAAAGGACAGCCTACAGAATGGGAAAAGATTTTCACCAACCCTACATGTGACAGAGGACTCATCTCTAAAATACATAGAGAACTCAAGAAACTAGAGCCCTATCATCTCCTTAAAGTTCAATTCTTTGCAAATTCAAATATCTTAAAAATTTAGTATCCTTAAAATATGTAGCCTCTTTTTTAAATAAAAAAATTCTAAGCTTGAATTGCCATTCAAACTACAATCACCAATAATTTTAACTTCATGATATTCAAAGCCCTTTTTGTCTTCGGCTAGTATTAAACAGACCTCCCACTACAACTGTAAAGATAGATCTTGAAACAAATCAAAATTCGTAATGTAAGTCACAATAAAAATGAAAACTTTCTTATCCAATGTAAAAAGTTCCCTTTTTAAAAAAGAGATCTACTGAATGATTGCACATTATTATTAGTTTTCTAAAATCTAAAATGCATTATTATGAAAACAAATCAATATTAAAAACACATCAGAAAAAGAAAAGTAAATGAGGTTTTGAAAACAGAAACAAGTTATTAAGACTTCATTGATTTATAAAATATGTAAGACAGTTCATCTAAGAAAAGGAGTTACATTTATTAAATTTTTTTGGACATATTGATCATTCAGTTAAGACACAAACAGATATGGAGATAACTGAATGCAACTAGATAAATTTTAGGAAGTTAATTACATCAAATTAAAAGAAAAAACAAAGGTAATTTTGTTAAAACACTTCATCATTGTTGTACATATTTTTTGAAATTTAAAGTTTACATCTTACCTGGTTTAATTAAATTTAAAATTTTTACCAGTTTTTAGATATCTTTCTGGATGGATAATGGATGCATGTATAAACAGAAACATACATATTTATAACATACAGGAATCTTTGCATAAATCACTGTTTTATAAGAAATGCCATTTATACATTTCTGTGGTATGACTGTGAACACACTACAATAGCAGAAGCTTTTCAAATCCCATGTTGGTGATGAAATCAAGGTATTTTCGTCATGCTGAGATGACAGAAGGTGAATGCACTGGGTCTGTGGGTCATGATCAGGAGGGGCTTACCAGAGGTATGCATCCAGTGAGTAGAAACTCATTGGGAACCAGTTGAGATTAGTAAAACACAATTAAATTGATTTTTAGTATGTAGGAGGTTGTGTAACTGAAGACATAGGTGCTCCTAAAAAGAGGGATGGCTTTGATGACCCTGAATCCAGGAGAGGATCTGTAAAAGTCTTTGATTCTAGGCATGTCAACAAAATCCAACATTCTTATTTCACAATTCCCAAGAAACACTGGAAACTTGATATTTTCTTTACTCTAAGATGTTTCAGAACGTTTTTTAGCATGAGACTCTGAAACATTTCTCAGGTCTGCAGAAGTTTACCACTTACCCATTCATTCTCCCATACACTCAGCATCATATTTACACTGTAAATAATTAGCTCATATACAGACTTAATATGTTTTCCAACAAATGTGAACAAGTCACACTTATTTACTTTTCAATGATTTCTCCCCAACTTTTACAGAGAAACCATGTTCATTATACTCATACTAGCATGTAATCTGAGAGAATCAAATGTGTTTTTTTATTTTTATAGAATAAAGTCTCATTTTTATCCATATATCCACTTGCTCCTATTCTCTTCCCCCTCCTGATCCCTCCCAGTCAGCCTTCAGCCTTCCTCCTCTCCATCCCCCCCACCCCCTCCCCAGAAAGGGCAAGAGGTCCCAAGGTGGATTAGCTCAGCAACCACTCCAGGCAAATCTGGTTTCCTCATCCTAATACCAAGAATGGATTAGGTATTCTTCTGGGGAGAACAGGCTCCAAAGTGCCAGTCCATGCATTGAAACACAGTTTGATCTCTCCCCTTGAGGCTCCACATATTGCCCATTCCAGTGGACAGTTGCTTATCCTTGGAGGGCGTATTTCCTTTTTCAAACGGTTCCTAGGTGGCTGTTCTTGATTCACTGAACTCCCCAGAGCTCCAGCCAGTCAGCACTGTGAGAATTTTCCTCATAGTCCCTATCTCCCTGCTCATATAGAGTCTCCTCCCACTGTGTCAAATGGACCAGGGACTCAGCCCAGTGCTCAGCCATATATCTTGCCTCTACTTCTATTCATTGTTGTATGCAAGTTCTGTGATGGCACTTAGGGTGGTTCTTCTTTTGATTGTGGAGGTAGTCCTGTTTAGGCAACACCTTCACTATTGTTTGGAGACCTAGGCAAGGACATCCTGTGAGTTTTTGGAGGTTTCCCTAGCATCTGGTCTTTTTTCAACCCCATATTTGCTTCCTCTATTTAGATCTCCATCTCTTTTTTCTCTTATTAACTGTACTTCAATTGAGGATGTGCTAACAATCCTTTTACTAATGTGCTTTCCAATTGTACTTCTTGTTCTGTAGAGTTATTTATATGATTCTGCAACCCTCTCACCTTTCTTAGTGGCACTTATAAAGTGAGCTAAATGCAATCATTTAACTTTATCTTTGAAGGTTCTATCATGCATGTTTTTGCATCAATATGCTGTATTGTATTTTAGCCTATATTTAATGAGTAAGAAGGGTACATGCCCAAGCATAAAGATGTTCTTTGTGTACTAATTATGTCAAATCATAACACAAACATCATCATTCACCGTTACTACAGAGTGAGTATAAATGACACTATAGTATGCACACTTTTAAAATATTCTACCAAACAAACACTACAGTGCTATCAGCTATAATAACTCTTCTTTCTCAGATACCCTTGATTTACAGCCACCCAACATTGTGTGCTTATTTAGAACATCCTGAAAATCATCAACACCAGGCTTCTTGTAACAAGGACTGAAGCACAACACTCATCATCATGAGAGCTTTTCTGTATGCAAAAAATTAGAAATGAATGTAATGCAGAACTCACTGTTACTTTTTCTCCTGTACACATTCCTCAGCAGCACATGGGATTATCCTGTCTGTTTACAGCCACTTCTAATTAAACAAACTTTTCTCATGTAATATAATATGAATACAGTTTCCCTTCCCTCTACTACTCCCTATTTCTTCCCACCTCCTCTCCCTTTTGGATCCAATTCTATTTTTGTCTCTCATGGAGAAAAACAAGATTCTATGATATTAAAAAAATAAAATAGAATAAGGTAAAACAAAAGCTGTTTTATTAGAAACTGGAGAAGACAGGTCAATGGAAAAGTTAAAGTGCCCAAGAAAAATAACAAGGACCAGAGACCCATTCATTTATACATTCAGACATCCCACAAAAACCTGAACTGACAGCTGTAGAATATATGCAGAGGAACTGGTTCAGGCTTCTGTCAGCCATGTGATTGCTTCTTCAGTCTCTGATTTAAGATGAGTTTTCTCAGTTGTTTTGGAGGACTTTGTTCTCTTGGTGCATTCCATCATATTTGTCTCCCCACATCATTCCGTCTCTTCTTTTATCTTGTTCCTTGAACTCCTAGCAGAGATATTTGATGGGGACATTTTATTTAGTGCTGTGTGTTCTAAGGTCTGTCTTTCTGTCTCTCTCTCCAACCTTTCTCTGCCCTTCTCTCTGTATGCCTGCCTGTAGTACTCTGCACTTGTTCTTATCTCCTGCAGAAGGAAATCTCTCTGATAATGACTGAATAAGATACCCTTCTATGAATATAGCAGAATATCACTAGAAATCATTTTATTGTTTTTTTTTAAACTGGAAGTATTTAATCTTACCCTAAGTCTTTTTCCAATCTAGTTTCTGATCCTAGGTCAGCTACCCAATGTTCAACATGGGTTCCAGCTATATAGTGGTCCATACCTAAAATCAGTAATTGCTTGGTTACTCTCACAAGATTTGTGCCATCATTGCCTTAGTGTCTTTTGCAGGCCAGATTGTAGGTCAAACGTTTTGCGAATATGATGGTGTTTACTTTTATCTTTTGGTATCTTGAAAAGTATCTTTTCATTTCAAAGACAATAGAACATGAGTCTATTTAGGCCCAACTCAACATCTTCATGTTCAAAGAATTGTAGGATGCTGTCTTGAGCAAGGTGGCCCTGTTGTCTATTTGTGGAGAACAACCAACAATCATAACAACAGCCTGGGTTTGGGGCATTTTTTTATGGGACTCTGTCAGCCAAAATTTAATATGATGAAACTGAGTCCCAGTACTGAAAGGTTCATTTGTTGAGAAAAGATGGCCAGCTGGGGCACTGTTTCACTCATTATTTGGAGACTTCATTTGGGTCACCTTCATATATTATAAGAAGTTTACACTTTATTAGATTTCAATAATGCCAGATTATAGAATCACATTGATGGAAATGCAATTATGAAACACCCCTCAAATGCTCTTCAATTGCAGCTTTCTGTACCCAAATTGCCTTCTTTATTTCTATCTCTTCTCCAGGTTCCAACATAATTCTACTGTCTTACTTTACCCCTTGGTCCAAGTATACCAATAAAATTTATTCTGTTTTCTACTACCTGTTAGTCTCATATGTCAACCTAGTTCCTTCCTCTATGTGTAACCTCTCTGAGTCTATGAATTGTGGTTTGGTTACTATTTATTTAAGGACTAATATCCAGATATAAGTACATAGATACTGTATCATTCTAGGTTTGGGTTATCTTACTCAGGATGATACTCTTCAAGTTTCATTTATTTGCCTGTAAATTTCTTGATGTTATTTTTAAGTTGAGTATACTCCATATCACGTTTTCTTTACTAATTCTTCTCTTGAAGGATATCTATGTTCTTTCCAATTTCTGGATATTTTGAATATAACAACAATGAACATGGTTGAGCAATTGTCTCTGTGGTAGGATGAAGAATCCTTTAGGCATATTCCCAGGGATGGTATAGCTGGAACCTGAGATCCACTCATTCAGTGAATTTTCATGATGAAGAGCATGTCTGTGTGCATGCAGATGTGGATACTAAAGTAGTAGTAGTAGTAGTAGTACCTAAGAGTCCTACAGCTTGAAGGCAACCGAAAATTGACTGAGTGTCACACTGAGTAAAGCTTAAGCAGAAAAGCATCAAGGACCACGCCCAAAGTGACACACTTTCTCCAGCCACACATAATAAATAGTACCACTCTCTATGGCAGACAATACATTCAAATTATCACAAGGGTAAATGATCTATTTGGTTTGTATTTGGCTTGTAATTCAAAACAGGAACTCAAACAGGGCTGAAACCTGGAAGTAGGAGCTGATCAAAAGGCCATGGGAGAGAGCTGCTTACTGGTTTGCTTCCACTGGCTTGTGCAGTCAGGTTTCTCATGGAACACAGCAGCACAAGTGTGCTGAGCTCTCTCCCACTGATTACTAATTGAGAAAATGCCTTACAACTGGGTCTTGTGTAAGTGTTTCCTCAATGGAGGCACATTCCACTCTCATAATTCTAGTTTGTATCAAGTTCCCTGTCAAGGAACAGATGAGTGGCCTGCTTATGAGATAAAATCCCACCACTTGGATTCTGTTCTCCTGAGATGCACTCCCTTGCCCAACACCTCAGCTCTGGCAGAGTCAATTGGTCCAGGTACAGCCCATACCAGCCGAAAGAACAGATGAGTGGCCATCCTTTTGGCTGAGCTGCTCCAGTCCCCAGAGCACAATCCCTAGGTCACTTTCCAAGCCCTTCTCCTATCATCTCAACACCACTTCATTTAGTAAAAAATCAGGTAAAAAAAATATGTGGAAAGTGAGAAAATATATTGGATTTTCAAAAATAGATTGGTAGAGAGTAGCAAATTGTTTTTTATTAATTAAATTTATTCATTCATTTTACATTCTGACCACGTCTCCATCCTCCTCTGCTTCCAATCTCTCCTCTCACCTCCACTTTGCTCCTACTAAGTTCAGTAATTCTCCATTTTAATTCAGAAAAGATCAGAACTTCCATATATATTGACAAAACATAGCATATCAAGTTATGGAAAAACTAAGCACTTCATCTTGTATTAAGACTAGGCAAAGTAACCCAGTAAGAGGAAAGGTGTCCCAAAATTCAGTAAAGGAGTTAGATTCTGCTACCAATTTTAGGAATCCCACAAAGGACCAAGCTGTAGAACTGCCATATATAAGCAGAGGGCACAAGTCATACAGACTCCCACGATGTCAGTCCAAAATCTGAGCTCCATTGTATTCTGGTCAGTTGTTTCTGTGGTTTCCTTTGTGATGTCCTTGATCCTCCTGGCTCCTACCATGTTTCCTTGGTTTTCTCAGCAGGATTCCCTAAGATCTGCTCAGTACTTACATGTGGATCTTTGCATCTGTTTCCACCAGCTACTGGATTAAGGCTCTCTGATGACTATTAGGGTAGCCACCAAACTGAGAGAATATTAAAATATTGTTAGGCATTATTACATTGTATTTTTTTTCTCCAATTTTGTTTAGTTCTATCTTTGGTCTCTAGGCCATTCAGACTCTGCGTTCTGGCACACTGAAAAATGTCAGGCATGGCTTCACTCTCATGGAATTGGCCTGAGACTGGACCTGTCATTGGTGGGCCACATCCACAATCTTCAAGCTGCCCTTACCCCATCCTACAACACATGCCATAGGTAGGGCAGGCTGTAGGTCAAAGTTTGTGTGCTTGAGATGGTATCCCAATTTGTCCACTGTAAGTCCTTTCTGGTTAGAGGAAATGGCCAGTTTAGTCTATGAATAGACCATTGTTAAGATTCTTAGCTAGAGTCATTCTTGTAGATTCTTATATGTTTCCTAACAACCAGGTTTCTAACTGACTCTGAAATGCCCCCTCCAATCATCCGTTTCAGTACTTTCTCCCTCCCCCTTCTCCACCCTGATCCCTCTTGTTCATATCTCTACCCACCTGCAATCCACCCACAAGATCTCTGATATGATTAGGGAGGGGTTGAGCAGCAGAGTAGGTCTCAGGGAAAGGAATGTATGGAGGCACTGACCATCTCGGTAGTAGGTACTGATGAACTATATGGTTTTAAACTTCATTATTAAAAATTATTCAGTTCTTCTGCATAAATGCAAAGCTGTTCATCTTGTCCCATCAGAGTAGCTCAATGGGCCAATTCATACTGAAATTCTGGGTTTGGTGAGGTGGCTTATTTTTAAAAATGTTTGTCATAAACCCATATGCAATCTATTGTAGAGTACACAGAGTCACACAATTATATGCAAAAGAAAAATAGAAATTCCTGGAGTCACTCACAAAATCACCCAAATCTGTGGTTAAAGTTGAAACTTTATTTTTTGCATGAGCAGATGGCTTTTATTTTTTAATATTTTTTATTTGGTGATTTTACATCATGCAACCCATCAAACTCAGTCATCAGTCCTCTCAGTTTAATACCCATTCTTATGACCTTCCCATTTACAAACAAGTCCATTTATGCTGCTCATTTACTTACTGGAGCATAATTATACTCCCTGTGGTCAGACCCTTAAAGAAAATGAGTCCTTCCTCACCCACATCCCTTCCAGAGGCCTTCACTGCAGAAGTAAAGTACTGTGTCATTTAGCTATGTTGTAGCCTTGAGCTCTTGTATACAATGACATATTTTTTTTCTTAAAGTCCATTAATGAGTGAATACATCCCCTGCTTATCTTTCTTGGTTTGAGATACCTCACTCAGGAGGATATTCTCCAATTCTATCCATTTGCTGTGACTATTAGGATATCAATTTTTCTTACTGCTAAGTAGTACTCTATTGTGTAGATGTACCACAGTTTGTTAATCCATTCTTCAGTTGAGAAGCATTTGAACATCAATATCAACCATTAAGGATTTTTGTGAATGTAGTTCATTTCTGTGACAGAAAACATTTATAAAATGGTCGATTGTTTGAATAAAATTCATACACACACACACACACACACGTACGTACGCTTTATCCTACTCACCATGACCATTTCCTATCCTAATTGACTCTGTTCTACTTAGAGCTGAACTCCTATTGGAAAATATGCAGGTGGTGGGAACATTATGCACTGAAAGCTAGTTCCCCTCTAATCCTTTTACAGGATCTGGCTCTGTTCACTCCCAGCTTTTCTTTTGCCCTACCCCTGAAGGTGCTATCCATATTCTCCACTGTAGTACTGTTCACATTCTTTTCCCAGTCCCTTCTAAGCCCTCATCACGACATCATTGTCATTCAAGTCCTCATTAGCCCTTTCTTCAGAAACTGTTCCCTCCAAGCAGCAGTTCTTGACTCTGTACCACCCACACTCAGGGACCCCACCCACCTCGTACTTTTTTTTTTTTTTTTAATCTCAATCCTTCTTCCTCCTTTAGTACCTCCTCTAGTCAGCATCAATCACTTGCTCTCTGGTCTTGCCTACTTTACTAGAGCGGACCCAGCCCACTCATTTCCGCCGCGACCCGGAAGCGGTTTGGTGCATCGCGAGTGAGTCACATATTCCGGTAAGTTAACTCAGAGCTTTTAGACAGTTCGCGTAGCTGGGATCTTCCGCTGTGAATCTCGACTCCTGCCCAGGAGTGCCCAGCCCCATCCGGTCTTGCGGAGAGCCGCAAGACTGAGGAACTAGGAAACTGAAAGAGTGAGATGGCAGCAAAGCGAGGTGAGGGTTGCCCGGAGAAGAAGCAGCTAGGAAGGAGCTGGAACACGGATTCAGAGGCTTCGGCAGTGCGGGAAGAAGATGATGAGGGACTAGAGAGGGCTGCAGGGGACAGAGAAGCCGCGGGATAACGGGCCTTCAGAAGGAAGAAAGAAAGCAAGGTCTGAGAAGGCGGGCAGCAGAAGGGGAGAGGAGAGCTGAGATGCCAGAGTTTGGGGACGGCTGGGAGAAAGCAGAGCTGGAAGTGGAAGATGTGAATGATGGACTGCAGAATGAGGAAGAGGAAGGCTGGATAAAGGAGGAGTTGACGGAATGATATGGTTATGGTTACTGAGCTTGCTTTATATTGTTGAAAAAGATAAGTTATTTAAATTTTAGTGTCGAGTAAGAGAATTGAAGAACTTGTGTATCTGCCGGGCATGTGCATTTTTAAAGTTAATTGGGATTGTGTTTGGCATGGTTGCACACACCAATAATGCCAGCATGTGGAAGCAAAGCAGGGTAGGAAGATAGAGAGTTTAAGGCAGTCTGGAAAGATAACGTAGACACTTTCTAAGTGAGTAAGTAATGTTGAGTTTGAGGTAATGCTCCTTTATAGACCTCATTCAGTCAAAACATAGTTATGTGACTTTTAAGACAAGGTCAGTGCCAGGGATGTGGTATGAAGGAGTGTTGGGATTTTTTTCTTTTTTCCCTAAGAGTTAACATTTAGCAATATTTACCTTTGACCATCTTCAGGCAGCTCTCTGTCAGACACCAACTTAGTATTGTATGATTCAACTCATATCTGAATCCCTACCTGAAGGTAGTATCAAATGTCATAATCTCACACCACTGTCCCCTTTTAATTCAATTCTAATGCCCTGAGTAGAACATACCATCACCTGGTGCTCAGATTCTGTTAATTTGTTCAGCCTAAGATTGTCAGGGAGACACTTTGGCTAGGTTTACCCAATTTAATGAACAACACAAAGTGAATATTCCAGATAAACCTCTCGTAAGCATCATTATCTCATGTAGGATAGCTGTACTCTTCCTAAGTCTTAGCTGAATATCTCTTCCTATATGTACTTTATCATGTTATACGTGTTTGTGTATATACATGTGTACTTTCTTGGGTGTGTGCAGAGGCAGCCTTACATTCCTGATCTTTCTGAAAAGGAATCAAGTTCTGCAAGAAAGGCTCAAATCTCCTTTTGTCCCAATATCCCCTTGATATAGTAGGCTACAGAAGTTCAGTGGTGAAGTCTTTGAAGTGGTTCTTTAGCTGGGGCACAGTACATGTGTGTGTTGCTGAGCTGGTTCAAATGTACCTATAATCCTAACTTTCAGGAGACTGAAGCAGGAATATCATGAGTGCAAGGCCAGCCTGAGCTATATGTTGGTCTTCATCTCCAAAAGGGAAGGGAAGTGGTTATGTTTCTCTGGAACATGATATTTTTACCAATTTGAGAGAAGGTTCTACTTGTTTCATATGGCCTGAAATCACTATCTTGTCCAGGTCTTGAGTTCACATAGTTTAGCACTATGACTGTATGTATATTCCCATGCCCATGCTGCTGCTGCTTCTTACTATTATTGTTCAGAGAAAAGGGGGTTTTATATCCATTCATCTTGCAAACATGTGATGTACTTAAATGAATGTTTTTGGTATCCAGGACTGACTTCTAAATACTCATGTTACTTAAGGAAGAAACTGGAAGGAGGAGAAGGAAGAAATAGAAAGAACCAGGGATGGCTGCCACACAGGTAAAGTGAGCCACTGCCCCCTTCCCATTGTTTATCTGCTCCCTGAAATGTTAGACATGGAAGCTGCTGGCCTACACTGACTGTAGACTAGAAATTTTACTTGTTCTTGCTCATGCTTTCCCTTAGCCTATGTTTTTATTTTCTAGATTTTATCTCAAAGTGATCCTATGATATAGAACATGGAATAAGTTTCTATTTAATATGTCCTAGGAGTAGCCTTTGTGCTAAGTAGTACCTATTAAGGATTGCCCTAGGATCATAGATAAGTGAACTGTTAGCTCTCTAGGTGTAGGTAAAAGAAGGTACACATGGAGGTCACATGTTAATGTGCATACACAGATCCTTCTTGAATTATTTGGGAAATGAGACCTTTATGCGAAATTCTTCATAGTCCACTATACTGCGGTTCATAGTGTGAGCCATCATTGTTTCCAAGAGAACAACTCAACAACTAACAGTGAAATAAGTGATAAAAGGTGTTGTATTTCACCATCAAGAAACTAAGATTTTTCCCCCCTTGTTTTAGGAGAGAGTGTCTTTCTGTGTAACTCAGGTTAGCATGTGAGTGCAGTAGTACAGAGAATGCCAGGCTATCATCATCTCTTTGTGTGTGTAGAGGATGTACTTGTTCATGTGAGTGTGTGCTCATGTGTGTAGGCATGTTTTGGAGGCCAGAAGACAATTCATGCATCTTTCTGAGTGGCTTACTACTTTTATTTTGAGCTTCTTAGATTTGTGTCTCTACCAGTACAGCACTGAATTTAAAGGTGCACTCAGTTATTACGTGATGCTGAGAATGCAAGCTCAGGTCCTCATGCTTTCTAGGCAAGCAATTTACTGCCTGAGCTTTAATATGAGCCTGAGTGCTCAACAGTGGGGGGGTTCCATAATAAACATTCTCAGTACGTCCATCCGGAGTGTGGAGGAGTATGGAGTATATC
Source organism: Sigmodon hispidus (assembly GCA_004025045.1). Taxonomy (NCBI): domain Eukaryota; kingdom Metazoa; phylum Chordata; class Mammalia; order Rodentia; family Cricetidae; genus Sigmodon; species Sigmodon hispidus. The sequence goes on along the minus strand of PVIH01008405.1, from coordinate 65,836 downwards.
CTGTAGACTCTGCTGTCCCATTGGGACTCTTCTAAAGCTCACATTCGGGATAAAAGTATTTATATTTTTTAATCGTGGGAGCATATGTCCTTATATTTAAACAAATACAATAAGATTTTTCTTCTGTTAATTAATACTGGATATTCAAAAATAAAATTTGAATGCTTATCCTGAACATGACTCATCATAAACCTGGAAGCAGTCCTGAAGTTTTAGACGTGAGATATGTAGTTCAGACTGGCCTTGACCTTATAGTAAAATCTTTTGTCTCACCCTCCAGAAGTCTGACATCTGGTTTTATAAAACCGAGTTAACATCTAGAACTTTTTTCAGAGTCCTGTGGGAACATTCTGTAAATTAATATATATATATATGATATATGTTATATATATATACATCTACATATACACACACATAGATAGATAGATAGATCTCACACAGTCTTCAGTAAATGAGTCTTTATTTTCATCACCACAATTGTGGTAGATGCAAACTCACATTGTGGTAGAACAGGGTTGCTGATAAATAGGAGCTACAAATTACCCCCCTAGGTAATGATGTTAGAATTCTTCCCTCCTAAGAGGTTCCTGTGTTGTCACACCATCTTAAGTTTCACTACTAAAATCCAAAGATGTTTGGACTTTTCATGGTCCATATATTGTTAAATCTGTTTGTGTGTGAGGATGATTCCATTATTTTGGGTTACTGTACTATTACTTCATTACAGTTTTATTATTTTATTTTTTTCACAGTTCTTCCTTTGTGTGTTTCTGCATGTCTGTGCCACATGCATGCCTGCAGAGGATAGAATTGGGAACACTAGCTCTTCTAGGACTGGATGTTTACCTAGTGTGTGCTGAGGGCAAACCCAAGTCCTATGTAAGAATAGCAGGTGCTCTTAACAGCTTATTAACTGAGCTGTGTCTTCAGTCCACTTTTATAGTTTGTGAAAAGTCTTTTCTTAGGTGCTGATGTATATTCTAAAATTAAAAAAAAAATGGAGTAGTGTTCTTTGTTGAAATTTGTGTTCATGGGACTGTGATGAGGAAATATAGTTCTGTTGTTAACCACTCCTCTGCTTACCTGACTTTGTGATGTAAACACATCACATGTTAATTTTAGTAAACCCACCTCTATGCTATCTTCTCCACCACCTTGTTTTTCTCTCACTGTGTAGTGATGATTGCTGTACATCTGGCTAGTCACCTCTGTACTTCCTACTGTCTTGGAGATAATGATGGTCATGATAATTGAGATGTTTCGGTCATGCTTGTTTTTTTTAATTTTTTTCTACATATTTTTAGTGCTGAGGAGTGAACATAGGACATGCCATTCTAGGCATGCATTCTTCCATTAAGCTGTACTTTCAGATGTTTAGTTTATAAAATGATTTTTATTAGGCTGGAAAGATAAATATGACCCAGCAGGTAAAAGCATTGTCCACTCCTTCAAGGACCTGCGTTGGATTCCTAGCACCTGCATGGAGGCCCAAGATCATCTGTAACTCCACAGTTTCAGATCTAATACCCTTCTGTGGCACCAGGTATCCATGTTATACCCAGACATGCACACTAGCAAATATTTAAACATAAAAAATAGTAAATACAATATAGCCCACTCCAGCCCTGAATTCAGTGTGCAGTCCTGTCTGGCCTTGAATTTATGAAGATCCTCCTACTCTGCCTACAAAGTGCTGGGATTGCAAGCATATGTCTTGGTGTAAAACTGACTTCTTAAAGCCCCATGGCATCATCTCTGAAGACACTGGGTGTGTCAGACATCTTATTTACCACTTGAATTGAATTGAGATGAGCCTGTGGGTTTTTCCTGTTTTTTATTTTTTTCCCTCTTATCTTAATGAATGATATTCAAGTGGTAGTTAGGGTTATTAAGTAAAGGAGAGTGAAAAAAGGTTTGGGAGTACACAGTGAACATAGCATGTCCATAAGCATGAGAAATGAACACTGACATGGTATCATAATATCTCATATCAAAGCAAAGTTATTGTAGGAAGATACAATGTTGTTCGGATACATCTTAATTTGAGAACATAAGAGAAACATGTCAGTAAGGTCAGTTTCTCCTTGTACATTCATTAAAAATAAGAATTTATGCTAGCCCACATGTGTGAGGTTTTTCTCACATACCAGTCAAGCAATTCTGCAGCATACTGCAGCCCAGTCTCAGCTAATCAGTTACATTCTGACTCTAAACAGCTAGAAGACTCAGTTCCACAGAATTTACTCAACAAGGATCTATATTGTGGTGATATATTTTATATTTAATAAAATCAGCCTGCAATATATCAGAGGACAGAATCACCCATAGTCAAGCATTGAGGATCAGAGAGTGGTAACTCACACCCTTAATCCCAGCAAGGGAATAATCTAGTCTGACCTACTCCTATGATCTCATAACTCAGCTCAGGAGACAGAGTTCTTTTTGTGTTTCTGTGAGTTCAAGGCCTAAGAACCAAACAGTAATAGCTCACACCTTTAGTCCTACATAACTCTAGGATTATGATGCAGAATTAAACCCAGAAGTGAAACATCTGATGAAGAAGATATTTGAAGAAGCAGTTTAAAGCAGACATTGAAGTATTCTGTAGAAGCGGACAGTCAGGCTGTGGACTTTTGAAGATAGTTTTTATCATGAAAAGTGGCTGGGTGATATAATGAGATTCTGAGCCAAATATCAGGGGAAGGCTGAAATGTCAGAGAGGAAACACCGCAGTCAATTCTTACCCAGCTATCTTGCAACTTCTCAGACTGCTCCTGGTCCCTTCTGCTTCCCTGGATTCCTGCAAGGCCTTAAATGCCCTTCTCAGCTGTATCCCACCCATGTTAGGATTAAAGGTGTGAGCTACTTTATTTCTAGCTAGTTTTGAACTCACTGAAACAGAGGAAGTTCTGTCTCTGGAGTTATGGAATTAACGGTGTAGGTCATAGATATATATTATATATTTAATAAAACCTGAATATTAGGGGAAAAAACACACAGTCAAGTCCTAAACAGACAACTCAGATCCTTAAATACAAAGATAAACAACTGAGAGTCAGTCACACACACCTTTAATCCCAACACACACACACACACACACACACACACACACACAAAAGAAAAAAAAAAAAAACAACTGAAAATAACCTACACCCTTTATCTCACAACTCCATAGACAAAACTTCTTCTGTTTCTGTGAGTTCAAGACTACATGCCTTTAATCCTAACCTAGATGAGATAGGGTATGTTAAAAACTTATAAGAACCTAGATGAGATAGGGTATGTTAAAAACTTATAAGACTCCCCCAAAAAACCAAAGCCACAAAAAAAAAAAAAAAAAACAACTAACAAAAAATGACCAAGAACAAGGGTAAAAAAATTATAAAATGAGATAAAAATTGTGTGTTTTTTCTCCTAATATTTAGGTTTTATTAAATATGTAATATATATCTACAATAGTTCACAACTCCCAGGCTTTCCCTGTGCTGGGATTAGAGGTGTGTGGCATTGAATCCTAGCTGTTTGTCCATGTACACAAGGATTAAGAAATTCCTGAGCTACCTGCCTAGAATTTGACTGTGTGTTGTCTCTGAATATTTTAGGTTTCATTAAGTATGTATCAAATGACCACAGAGTGAGAATTGACTGTGGTGTTTTTCCTCTCTGATATTCCAGCTTTCCCCCAATATCTGGCTCTGAGTTTTCATTAAATACCAATTAGATTTTTTTTTCACTATACATTTTCCTCTGGTTTTATGTTTCATTTTCTACGGCAGTTCACAAAACTAAAGGAAACCATTTATCTTTATTTATTATAAAGGACATTTCAAATACTGTAGATGACTCATTGGACAGAGAAAGCATAAAAGGCGAGGTCCAGTAGATGTGTTGTCAATTTTATTTGCTCCTTGGGCAAGCCACTCTTCAGTACTTTCCCCACAGCAGAATGTAGTGAAAAACAATTTTAAACCCTATGCTTTGTAGTTTTATGGATTTTTCATTTCTCACATATTGCTTAATACCATTGGCTATTGGTGTTCATGTGAGCCTTCAGCCCCTTCCCTCCGACTGGAGGATGGGGGAGTAAAGTTTGAACTTTGCACTTATTCCTGCCTTAGTGTTCTTTGGGCCTAGCAACCTTCCTGTAACTTGAGTCTGTATTTTACCTTTCAATATCACCATAGGCAGCAAATCCATCCTTATCACTGTAGAGATGCCAGATAAATTATATGTCTGAGAACTAGACAAAGATAGTAGTTTTTAATCTCACAGTGTGGAGGTGATTTGTTCAATCAATCTTTCTATTTTTCTCCTTTTCTTTCCTTTTTTAGAAATCCTAAATGTCCTAATGGCAAAATGTGTTTGTTTCCTTTTAGGGACAGTTGACATTTAGGGATGTGGCCATAGAGTTCTCTCAGGAGGAGTGGGAATGCCTGGACCCTTCACAGAGGGCTTTGCACTGGGATGTTATGTGGGAGAACTACAGCAACCTGGTTTCCCTGAGTAAGGATGACTTCCTCCAAGAGTTGGCATCTTTGCTATGTAGTCTTGCAGTTTTCCTTCCATGCCTTTGAGAACCATGTTGCCTTTTTCTTTCTTCCTGCCTCTTTCTCTTTTTCCTTCTCTTCCTCTATGCATTCGGAATAGAACCCAAGAGTTTTGCATCAGTATGCACCCTACCACTGGGCTGTGTTCCCCATTCTTATGATAGATTTTGTTTTTGTTTTTATTTTTTGAGTTGTATAGTCTAGTGCCGTTTACTTGCTTTCTTACTGCCTCACAATCCCTAGTGCTGGAAATTATTGGCATGTGTCACTATCCATGACTCACAGCACTTAGGCACATGTTTAAAGTATCCAATATTAAGTGTTCTGTGTTACCTGGGACACACAATCATGGAGAGTCACTCCAAGATGTAATTTTAGGCTCTCTGGCAGTAGGGAGGAACAGTTTATGTGAACTAAACTTTTTAATCTGTTCAGAAGCATATCTATTGACTATACACAAAGGTTGTGATTGGGATACAAGTTCTTTATACCAATGCCCCTTTGAACTATTTTGTATATTCTCTGAAGGAAATCATCACTGCTCCACAACTTTTAGTCTTTATTGGATACTGTTTTTAGTACCTAGTAATTCAAGACCTCCAAGTGTGCCTGGATAGTCTTCTGACCAAGACATGCAACGGATGGAAAACCCCTTTAGAAAAAGAACTCTATAAGTCATAGAAAACAGTCACTGTATGCTACTGTGATGTTTTTTCAAGTTATAGGTACCTTCAACAAACACTACTATATTCTCCTATTGTCATAAATATAGTGAGAAAAAAATATTACATTCTATGTTTACTCTAGATACAAATGACTGCTAGGTTCCCACTGTTGTAAAAGATTTCCAGTCCCGTTTGGGCCTGAAGTTCAGACCTTGCCCACAGCGGCCTTTTCCCCCCAAAGAAATGAATCAGATGCTTATAATTATTTCATACTGTTTGGCCTATGTCTCTTGTCTCTGGCACATTACTAGCTAGCTCTTTCATCTTAATTCAACCCATTTCCAGTATTCTATCTGCCATTTGGCCCCTCCCGTGGCTCACCTGGATTCCGTACATGGCTCTTCTTTGGGTCTGATGGAGACTGACTAACTCTGACTACCTGTTTCTCCTCTGATCCTCCACCCACTTCTGTGGTGCTCCACATAGGCCAAAACATCTTCTTTATTTACAGAGAACAGTCCACCACATCCCACTACAACCAATTCTTTGCTTTCTTTCCTGAGCTTTCAATTCAGTAGTTTTTGGTCGATGACTAGGTATCTGTCCTTAAATTCCCAGAAGGAGGCTGTCAGTGATGGATTTGTGAAACATTTTTCTAGATTCAGATGAAGCATACTATCTCCTCACATTAGCATAGAACAGGGATTCTATAAAACCCTCAGTACATGATAGTACCATCTTTATAAACAGGAGTCACACATCCTAACCTTGATGTTATGGCTATGTTGGAACAAGAGAAAGGGCTCTGGACTGTGGAGAGTGAAGCAATAACCAAAAAACCAGATGGGCAGGAATATGTCAGACCTGTGAATGCAGGTAAGCTCTCAGAGGTCAGCAGTACCACTGTGTAATGGCAAGTGCAAGGTTTTCATGGGAAACAAAATATGTTACTATTCTGTACATATACAAAACTTTAGTCTTTAACTCTCTCTTGGTGTCCAGGTAGTTTTGTATATTTTTAATCTTGTTTTGTGTTTGTATACTTGAGGTAGTGTCTCACTCATTAGTTCAGGCTTGTCTGAAATTTACTGTTTATCTCAGGCTGGCCATAAACTCCTGTTAAGTATCCTGCCTAAACCTTCCAAGTCCTAGTATTAGATGCTTGAGCTACCCTTGACCGTTAATTTTGACAGAGGTGCTATAATTCAGATACATTTTATATTGACCACAAGGTTCAAGTTGAAGTGTTTGACTCTGTGGAAATGTGAAATGTTTCAGAACATGTGTGGGTGCCAATGTTTACCTCTGCTTGTTGGCATGGAACTCTTTGTTCTCCTTCCTCAGTCTGAGAAGTGATAAGGTTACATATGTGGGGCCTCCAGGTCAGACTTTGAAGAAGTTAATCTAGTTGGAAGTAGGTGACTGGATATACCACCTTTAGAGGGATTAATGCTGAACATAATTCAATTTTAGTAAAATAGAGTTGATATGGAATAATTAGGCTAAGTCTTGACTGGTAGTATATGCCTTTAATCCCAACACTGGTGAGGCAGAGGCAGGTGGGCCTTTATGAGTTTGAGACCAGCCTTATCTACATAACTGAGTTCCAAGCCAGTCAGGGTTGAGTAGTGAATCTCTGACCAATGAAAATTAAAATCAAAAAATGAAATGATTAGGCTAACAAAACAACACATAACAGTTCCTTGCTTAGTTTGTTTTGTCCAAGAAAATATTCTCTGGACTGATAGGTGTTGGAATTAGAACTCTGTGGTGATATGTTATATATTTAACAAAGCCAGTCTAGAATATCAGAGAACAGATCCATCCACAGCAACTCACCCCTTTAATCCCTCAGGTGGGGCAGGTGGGAGGGGTGCTTGGAGTGGTGACCTATGCCTTTAATTCCATAACTCCAGAAACAGATCTTTCTGTATTTCTGTGAGTTCAAGGCTAACTACCAAATAGTAGTAGCTCACACCTTTAATTTTACCCTGGATGTGAAACAAAGAAGCTTTTAAAGGCAGGCATAGGAAAACCGATTCATTCTGTAGAAGTGACAAGGAGCAAAGCGGGGTGAAATTTGACTGTGGTCTGTTTCATTTCTCTGATATTTCAGCTTTTCCTGATATCTGGCCCTTGAATTTCATTTAATAACTAGAATTCATGCAACAGAACTCCCTATTCTGAAGGACAAATAAAAGTTTTATAATACATACATACACACAGAGTTAACTGGTGATATACATGTAAGTTAAATAATTTTGCTATTAAGAATAGCATCGAGAATAGTACAGGCATCCAGAAATCTACACTCAAAAGCTGAGTTGCTGGATGATACAGTAACAGCATCTGTTTTGTTTCCTCTGTGGCAGTGTATTCCCTCTTCTATGCTTACTGTCACCATTGTGAAACTGTCCATGACTGAGTAGGACCAAGTGAACAGGTGCTTATTATTTAGCATCACATATTTCCCTCTAAGTGTGGAGAAGTAATTTGCATGCCATTCTTCTAACAGTGAATTAATAACCCAAATGTGAAACCTGAACCAAGCCAGAATGAAAACAGTCCACTTAATACTGGGAATGTACTTATGTGTTTGTGTGGTGGACAGGAGGTTGTATTTACACCCATAGCCAAACTGAGCTAGAGCCATACCAGGCTCTGTAACCATTAGAAATTTGGATATTATTTTTATTTTACTTATTCTTTTTCTGAGATGAGCATTGTACTAGCCACTCAAGACTCCTCAGTAGCCTGGAAGATATCTTAACAGACAAGCCAAGCAGGTAACTGCTTCATGTGGTTTTCTTGGCATAGTCCCACAGCACCATCTAGTTCTGTCCATTTTGCTTTGAGTGACAGAAATTTGTTTTTTGCGGGTCATATTTTTTATTGTGTGTACCTACATTATTTTTTCATTCATCTGTTGACATACATGTAGGCTAATGCCATATCTATATCATTCAATCCATATGTATGCGTTTTCGTGCATGTAAAATTTACATTAACTTACCTAGACGCACAGAACAGAAAGATAATCACCAGTAGGCTGAGGATATTAGTGAGTTATTGGTCAATGAGACCAACATTTTAATAAAAGCTGGGGCAATTGGTACAAATTTTGAAGTGATGAGTGTGAACATTGTTTCATTCAGCCTTGTTATCACTTTGCTACACACACACATACAAAACACATCAAAATATGTTTCAGTCTTGTTATTGCTTTTTTATACATTCACACATATAAATATATAAAGTAAATTACTTTATAGACTAATCATTAATATAGTTGCACTTTACTTTGAACTGACAGCCCACAGAGAGATTTAAAAATTATGAGAGTTTGGCCATAGTTTAGGCTTTTTCACACCTAGCTCTTACAACTCAAATTAATCCATTTCTGTTAATCTATGTTCTGTCAAGTGAGCCCATTACCTGAAACATGAATTCTAGTTGTTATTAAATGAAAACTTAAAGCCAGATATTGGGGAAAAGGCTGGATTATCAGAAAGAGAAAGCAGACTACAGTCATTTCTCACCCAGCTAACTTCTAAGTCTAAAAGCTATCTTCCAGAGTTTTCAGGCTGGCTTGTCACTTTTATAGAATACCACACTGTCTGCCTATGCCTCCTTAAATGCTTTCTTCACCTAGTTGTTTCACTTCCGAGTTTAACTCTGCCTCATAATTCTAGATTTGACATTAAAGGTGTGAGTTACTACTGTTTGGTAGTTAGGCCCTGGACTCACAGAAACACAGAAAGATCTGTCTCTGGAGTTATGAGGTTAAAGGCGTCGGTCACCACTGGGGTCTTTCCTGTGCTGAGATTAAAGGCGTGAGTTACCACTCTGACTCTCCTGGCTTGACTGTAGGTGGATCTGTTCTCTGATATTCCAGACTGATTTTACTAAATATCAAATACATCACCATAATTATGCTTGGTATGGATCATATGTCTGACTTTTTCAATATATCACCCCCCCCCTTCTTTTCTCAATTGTCTCTTCTAGGAAGTCCCAATCATTCTTTCCTGCCTAATTGGACTTTCAACTTCTTATTAAACCAATCACAGTGACACATCTTTACACAGTATAAACAAATCTTCCATATTCTCCCCCCTTTTGTCTAAATAAATCAGAAAGGATTTAATTCTTACATAGTAAAACTTGTGTGTGTGTAATAAGAACATTTATTGGATAAGAATATTTTCAATATCTAGTTCATATGTATTTGACAAATTTGCTACTGTGGTGTCTATCCTAGTGAGTCCTAAATTTGATACTTAAACCATTTTCTATCATATTGTATATTACTATTCTAAATACATCATTCTAGACCTTGAGAACATCTGTTTAGATAAGCAACTTAAAACTTTTATATTTCTTAATTTTATAAACTTTGATCTCTTCTGTAGGATTTTTTTTTTTCTGAATTTGTTAACAAAGAAAACTGAAAAATTGTACCTATCCTTTAGTTCCATCAGAGACCTCCAAACAATATATTATCTGAGTAAACAGAAAGTCTGGAACAAATTACTTCCCAAACTAAAAGTGACAAAGTCAGCTAGTTGTCTGTATAGTCACCCAAGGTTCCTCTGTAACATTGTGGCATCCATTCTTTAGCCATGCCATAGGCCTAGAATTCCTGACAGATTTTTTTTTTTTTCTGAAACATGAATTTTTGAAGGACTGTCCTACCTTGTTTTGGCAAAGCTCATCAGTCACCACGTTTTGTGTTTAGTTTTTATTATGTGGACAGTTTACTGTAAGCAGTTGAAGCTAGGGCAGTTTTTTGTTCAGTGGCTAACTTTGCCACAATGAAAGCAAACTCCATATTTAGTTTATTTGATGCTCATCATTTGTTTTTGAAGTAAATTGGTACTTTCAAAGATCAGATGTGTCTCATTGTCATCAAAAGCATTCCATGGGTGTCAACAAACATGGCATATCCAGTTAAGGTAGGCCTAACCTCCTCTTGTGTTGAGGCTGGGTAAGGTAACACAGTATGGGGCAGAGGTTCCTAAAAGCCCGATCAAACATTAAAGATAGACCCTGATCTCACTGCTAGGAATCCTATGAATAAGCCACACTACGCAAGGCCTAGGTTGTTCTCATGTAGGCTTCTTAGCTGTTGGTCCAGAATCTGTGAGTGCCTGTGAATCTAGGTTAGTTGTTTTTGAAGGTTCCCTTTTGATGATCTTGACTCTTCTGATTTCTCCCTCTCCAACAGGATTTCTTGAGATTGGCCCAATACTCTGATCTTTGCATCTGTTTTCATCAGCTCCTGGTCAGAGACTTTCTGATGAGAATTAGGGTAGTCACCAGTCTGTTGCCAGGTGATGGCCAGTTTAGGCACCCTCTCTATTGCTAGGAGACTTAGCAGGGTCATCTTTGTGGATTCCTGCGAGTTTCTATGGCATCTGCTTTTTCTCTGATGCCAAAATGCATTCCCCTTAATCAAGAAATTTTTTTCATTACTTTTCTTCTTCATTCTGCCCACAACCCATCTAATCCAATCCCTCATGTTCCTACCACCACCACCACCCAGCCCCAACTTTACCTAGAAGATCTCTTCTGTTTACCCTTCCCATGGAAATCTATGTGTCTGTCTTTGGGACCTCCTTGTTATGTATCCTCTCTGGGTTTGTGGATTATAACACACTAACCTACAATTTTAAGTTATCCTAAGTAGTTTATAATAATAGCTTTTAAAGATGAAAACGTTACGGTATATATTTTTTTTTTTTTTAATTTTTTTTTTTGATTTATTTATTTATTATGCATACAGTTTTACAGAAGAGGGCGCCAGACCTCATCATAGATGGTTGTGAGCCACCATGTGGTTTTGCTGGGAATTGAACTCAGGACCTCTGGAAGAACAGTCAGTGCTCTTAACCTCTGAGCCATCTCTCCAGCCCCACGTTACGGTATATTTAAAATGAACTGCGTAAGTACAATACCTTAAACAATAGTAGAAACACATATAACATATGTAAAAACAAATTCTTAAATTTGTGTCAATATGCAAAAAATACCAGGTACAATATTTGAGATTAGTAGTTTCTTTTTATAGTTTAGAAGTGATTTAATATTCTGTCATTCCTATATTCCTCTTTTGTTTTTGTTTTTGTTTTTTCAGAAAGAGATGTATAAATCTAATGTGGTTTATTTTTTTCTTGACTGTGACCAGTAACATTTTGCAACCAACACCCCTAAACAATGACAACTATGTATCATCCACTGAATAAACAAAAGCTACCTACCCCATCCTTTTGGAATATGGGTGTCTTGTTTTCTAGACTGCTTTCTGTTGTCTGGGGGGTGACAACACCTTTAGGAGACCTGGAGAAGAACTGAGATAATGATCAATTTATGAGAGACTTAGTTGTATTATTTTTTGTTTACTATCTGTGTGATGGAACAGTGTAGAATTTATTTTCAAATCCTTGCTGCAGTAATTTGTGAAGCTGGACTTGAAATTGTTCTGGATGCAGAATTTTGAGTAAATGCAATAGAGGCATCCATAGAGGTTGGATCACCTGAGCTACTTGTCTTTATTGGTGTCTGGTCCTTTTTTTGTTTTCTGAAAACAAACTTTTAAAGGTAAATGTGTACTGGTATTAACACAAGTATAGAATGTGTCGTGTGTACAAGTGAATCAAAGATTTTTTTTTTTTATGTTTCAGAATGTAAAGGGCATCTGTTAATTTTAAGAGCCTGTATACCCACCCTATCGATGCATGACATTTGATAGAATGTAATAACATCATGAGCAAGTACTCTATACTCACTTGCTAATAAGATTTATCATTTCTCATCCTGCCTCAGAAATGTTCCCATGTTGAGAGATTAGCATGTACCTCAAATGTCTTGTAATTTCTCTTGTTTTTTTTTTTTTTTTTTTTTCTTTTTTGGTTGCTGTTTATTTTTTCAATTTATGTAACCAATTTTCAGGAGGTCTCCTCCAACCAAATAAAAATCTTTATTGATTTTGAAAAGATCCAAAGCTTTTTGTTTTCTGTAAAAACAAAGGCTTAGTCTCTCCACCAATGGAACATATTCCTAACTTCCATTTTGGAGTTAAAACATTCTTTAAATATATAGGTTGTTTTTTCTTTTTTTATTTATATATTTATTACTTGGTGATTTTACATCATGCACCTGATCAAACTCAGTTATCACATCTCTCAGATTCATGCCCACTCTTGTGGTGGAATGTTCTCTATACGATATAAATAAAAACTGTTTAGACCCATGCAGAACACCGTAGAAGTGGGTGGAGAATCAGAGGCAGCCAGGTAGGAAGGAGGGGTGGAGTTTACTAGTCGCCATCTGTCCCCCCAAAAAATAGCATGTAAAAATCCAGGTGAGCCACGGGCTACAAGCCACGTGGTAGATAGATTCATAAAAATAAGTTAATTTAAAAAGATAAAACAAGCTAATAATGTGCTTAAGATATGGGCCAAACAGTGTAAAATATATAAGCGTGTGATTCATTTCTTTTGGGGGGCAAAAGCTGCGGGTGCACAGACCAGGCTCCACACCGCCGGCACTACACGCGTGCCAAGTCACAAATCTCCGGACCCAAACAGGCCGGGAAAAACATACTACAACACACTCTTACGATCTCCCCATTTACAAAAATGTCCATTCATGCTGTTCCTTTATTTACTGGAGCATAATTAAACTTCCTGTGCCCAGATCTTTAAAGAAAACAATTCTTTCCTTACCCACACCCCGGCCAGAGGCCATCAATGCAGAAGTGAGGCACTGTGTCCTTTAGCTATATTGTAGTCTTGTGTACAACGACATCTCTCTCTTTTTATTAATTTTTTTTAAAGTCCACTAATGAGTCAATATATCCCCTGTTTTTCTGTCTGGGACTGTGATACTTGGATCAGGAGGATATTCTCCAAATCCATCCATTTGCTGGCAAATTATAGAATATCATTTTTTTCCTTACTGTTGAGTAGTACTTCATTGTGTAGATGTACCACAGATTTCCTTTCTTTCCCTGATAGAATCTTTTCTACTTTATGTTTTTTTTTTTTTTTGTACAAGCTTTTTAGAAAACTTTCTGTGTGTAAGACAAAAATGTACTGCATTTTTCTCTGTGTTTGATTTATTTTGCTTAACATAATACTCTCAATTTCTGTCAATTTCTCTTACTGAATGACAGAATTCCATGTATTATTTGTAACGAAATAATTCTCTAATATGTAGTTGTATGCATCATTTTCTTTACTCATCTATGAATGAACATGAAAGCTGATTCCATGTCTAGACTATTGTGCGCCTTACTGTCATAATCATGGTTATGCAGGTTATGTTCTCTATGTACTGACTTCATTTTGTACACACACAAACACAGGAGAATGGCTTAATGTTATGTTTCTTTTATGTTGTACCATTTCAGTGATAGAAAATCCTGTTTATTCTTAATAGGAAAGTGTTTATTATTTTACAACATATGGCACTTTTATTTTAATTTGTATTATTTTTTAATTATGTGTATATGTATGTATAGATGCACATGAGTTCAGGTGCTTGCAGAGTTCAGGTATAAGTGTTGGATCTGTTGGAGCTGGTGTTATAGGTGGTTGTGAGTTGTCCAGTGTGAGTTCTGGGAACTCATCTCCTCTGAAAGAGTAGTATACACTCTCACTGCTCACTGAATCATCTCTCTGTTTCCTGCATTTAGCAATTTATAAGCTTATATATTATGATTTGGTTGTTTCTTCAAGGAATTCTGGAATCATAGTATTTATTTACTAGGCCTTACATGGGAATATTTTTTGTGTGTGCTGTACACTGCTTGTTACTGTTGAGAAACAAGTAACATGAGTAGGTCTAGTTAAGTTTATAAGAGATTATTGCATTCTTTTTGCTGGTACTGTTTTCATAAACTTTTCCTTCCTTTTATCTATTGTTTTGCATTCAAAATTGCCACTTACTTAACTCATGATATAAATGAACTACTGTTACTTTTCATTTTAACATATTTTATGGTATTTTAATGTGTACTTATACAGAATATTTCCCCCTTCAGTTGTGTTACAGCCATATACTTTTTGACAATTAGTATGCACCTGAAGGACATGTTGGAAAATGCTCTTTTGCTGCTGATTCATGAGATTCAGTATGAATAATTTTGTCACAGATTATTTGAAATTGTGACTCTCTCCTGATGATTTAAATTACCTGTTGTTAATTAAAGTTACTTATTTTATGGTGCTTACATTCTTTTTTTTTTTTTAAGGTTGGATTTCTTTTTTATCTTTATGATACATTTTTTTAAATCTTTTTTCTTCCCACGACCTTTTCTGTTTTTCTTCTTTCTCTTTTTTCCTTGCTCCCTTCTTTCCATGAGTTATTTCCTTTTCATCCTTCTTCTTTCTTCTGTTCAATGTTATCTAGCCACAGTGAATGCTAAACAGTTTGTTTACCACACTCCACATACTGAGTACTTTCTTAAGCACCTAAGATAAATTTACATACTCTGCAAAATACCAAAAAATGAAGAATTTTTAAAAGATGGTTCAAATAATATATTTTTAACCTTATCAAATACTGTATTTTTCCCCAATACATTTAAGAATTGGTGATCATCATTTAACATATCCACACAAGTTTTTTGATTTATATAATACAAAGAGAAAAATGTTTGCTTTCAGGAATAAAAATTTGGGATTCTCTTATTCTTCTTCAAGAGTTCAGTGGAAGTGAGAAACAATAAAATAGAAAGTCACTAGTAAAAAGAAGTCCCCCAGGAGGATTTGTGCTCTACTTGATGGCTTAAGCAGAACAATCAGCTTATATTTGCTCAGAAGTTAATCCCATAGCAGCTTTGGAAGCTGATTCATTATGCAACCTGAACATAACACAGCTCAATCATTAAAGCTAATTTTCAGACATCTCATGACCATCACAATATTTGGAGAGGGATATCTGATTTCTTTTTATCCCATTAGCTAAACCAAACTTTTCTCAGATTATGTATGTCCACTAGAAATGAATGCAGCTATCATTCACACAGTTCTTTGTGAAGATCTCTCAAGTGAGTTAATCACGTAATAGCTAAAAAGCCATCTTGCAAAGTCATGATGTGAGGATTACTATAGACACCTTGTGTTAATAGTCAGAAGCTCACACAGGCAGACAAAAGGTGGGGGACCTTGACCATGGACCTTCTTTAATTCAGTGTGCTATTTTCTTTTCTTTTTTTACTTATTATTTGGTGATTTTACATCATACACCCCATCAAACTCAGTTATGAGTTCTCTCAGTTTCATACTCACTCTTATGATCTCCCTATTTACAATAAAGCCCATTCATGCTGCTCATTTACTTACTGGAACATAATTAAACTCCCTGTGGCTAGCCCCTAAAAGAAAACGAGTCCTTCCTCACCTACATCCCTGCGAGATACCATCAATGCAGAAGTGAGGCACTGTATCATTTACTATGTTCTAGCCTTGAGCTCTTATATACAATGATATCTTTTTTTTATTATTTTTTTTTTTTATTTTTAAGTCCAGTGAGTACATCCCCTTCTTATCTTTCTGGGTTGGTGATACCTTGCTGAGGAGGATATTCTCCAAATCCATCCATTTGCCTGCGAATTTTAGGATATCATTTTTTCGTACTGCTGAGTACTCTGTTGTGTAGATGTACCACAGTTTGTTAATCTATTCTTCAGTTGAGGGGCATCTAGGCTGTTTCCAGGTTTTTGCTATTATGAATAATGCTACTATGAACATAGCTGAGCTAATGCTTTTAGGGTGCAAATGTGCATCTTTAGGGTGTATGCCTAAAACTGGTATTGCTGGATCCTTGGGGAGATTAATTCCCAGTTTTGTGAGAAACTGCCATACTGCATTCCAGAGTGGCTGAACAAGTTTACACTCCCACCAACAATGGAGAAGTCCTCCCCTTGCTTCACATCCTCTCCAGCATAGGCTGTCATCCATGTTTTTAATCTTAGCCAGTCTGACAGGTGTAAAGTGGTATCTCAAAGTTATTTTGATTTGCATTTCTCTGAGGGCCTTAGATGCTGAACACTTTTCATGTGCCTGTCAGCCATTTGTAATTCTTCTGAGAATTCCCTTTTTAGTTCTGCACCTCATTTTTTTTATTGGGTTGATAATTCAATTCAGTAAATGTTATTTTGGCTATAAATACTTTTGATGTGGAATATCTTTCTTTACTTAATCAGAAATTTGTTACATCTTTTAGTAAAGTCTCCTGAACATACAATTAAAGATTTACCACCAAAAGAGAATGATGATTCAGAAGAAATAGACCAGAAAATGATGTTAGAAAGATACAAAGGCAATGTCACTGGACACTTTTCCTTCAGAGGAATTCAGAAGAATATACAGAAAGACTGTGGAAGGAATTTTAAACCTACCCATAGAAGACATCATGACAGTAGAAAGACGACAGGAAAATGCTGTAGCAACCTACTTGAACATCAGCCATTTCCATCTGCAGAGAACTTTGATGATGATGATGAAGTTAAGTCTATCATAAGTGGTTCTTCAATTTCATTGTCTCAAAGAATTCAACCTATTGATGTCAGAGCACATATTGTTCATGAGTGTCAGGATGTTTATTGTTCACTACTTATGAAAGGACCAAAAGCAGACAATAATGAAAAGCCATATCAATGTAATGAGTGTGGCAAGGTCTTTAGTTATATGTATTCTCTGGCACATCATCGGCAAATTCATACTGGAGAGAAACTTTACAAATGTGTTGAATGTGGTAAGGCTTTTGTTCGACGATCTTATCTTTTGGTACATGAGAGGCATCATACTGGAGCCAAACCTTACAAATGTAATGAATGTGGCAAGGTCTTCACTCAGAATTCACACCTTACAAGTCATAGGAGAATTAATACTGGCGAGAAACCATACAAGTGTAAGGAGTGTGGCAAAGCTTTTAGTGTTCGTTCAAACCTAACTAATCATCAAATAATTCATACTGGTGAAAAACCTTACAAATGTAATGAATGTGGCAAGGTCTTTAGTCAAACTTCCAGCCTGGCGATTCATCGAAGAACTCACACTGGAGAGAAACCTTACAGATGCAATGAGTGTGGAAAAGTCTTTAGTTCACATTCAAACTTAAATACCCATCAGATAATCCATACTGGAGAAAAACCCTACAAATGTTCAGAGTGTGGTAAGGTCTTTACTCAGAATTCACACCTTGTAAATCATTGGAGAATACATACGGGAGAGAAACCTTACAAATGTAGTGAGTGTGGCAAAGCATTCAGTGTGTATTCAAGCCTCACTACTCATCAGGCAATCCATACTGGAGAAAAACCTTACAAGTGTGATGAGTGTGGCAAGGTCTTCACTCAAAATTCACATCTTGCAAGTCATCGTGGAGTTCACAGTGGAGAGAAACCTTATAAATGTGAAGAATGTGGCAAAGTCTTCAGTCAGACTTCAAATCTTGCAAGACATTGGAGGGTTCATACAGGAGAAAAGCCTTACAAATGCAATGAATGTGGCAAAGCTTTTAGTGTGCTATCAAGCCTAACTTCCCATCAGGTAATCCATACTGGAGAAAAACCTTACAAATGTAATGAATGTGGCAAGGTTTTTAGTCAGACTTCAAGCCTTGGGATTCATCAGAGAATTCACACTGGAGAGAAACCTTACAGGTGCAATGAATGTGGGAAAGCCTTTAATTCACATTCAAACCTAAATACCCATCAGGTAATTCATACTGGACAAAAACCCTATAAATGTATGGAATGTGGTAAAGTTTTTACTCAAAATTCACACCTTGCAAATCATCGTAGAACTCACACAGGAGAGAAACCATACAAATGTAATGAGTGTGGCAAAGCTTTCAGTGTGTATTCAAGTCTGACTACTCATCAGGCAATCCATACTGGAGAAAAGCCTTACAAGTGCAATGAGTGTGGTAAAGTCTTCACTCAAAATTCACATCTAGCAAGTCACCATAGGACTCATACCGGAGAAAAACCTTTCAAGTGTGATAAGTGTGGTAAAGCCTTTAGTGTGTGATCAAGCTTGACAACTCATCAGACAATCCATACTGCAGAAAAACCCTACACATGTAGTGAGTGTGGCAAAATCTTTAGTCGAAGTTCCAACTTTTCAAGTCATCGGAGTCTTCATAATGCACAGAATCATAAATGAATATAGAAAGGTCTTTAGCCACTATTTATTTGCACACTAATAAAATCAGTCTTAAGAAAATCAGGAATTCAGTCTTAAGAAAATATTAATTTTAAGAATTAAAGTACATCACTGGATATGGTCATGTACATGTAAACCATATAATTGTCAGGCTGTTGTGGGTGCATTAACAGCTTTGGATGTATAGGAAGAACTTAAACAAATGTCAGACTTTTGTAGACATATATTTGTAGACATGTAGAGCAGATGCTTTATTACATGACTCTCACTTCTAGAAATACCGAAATACACATTACTGATGAAATTGTCCAGTTGGCACTTAAACTGAGGAAATTAAGGTCTGTATATGAAAAGGTCATCAGTCATAACTCATTCACCTTCCATAGCTAATTGTCAGTGTTATAGTCCACAGAGTAATTGTTAATTACAGAACAATTAAAAATCAAAATAAGCTAATGCATAAGTTGTAGGACTTGATATACTTGGTTGCCTTTGGGTAATAAATTATTCATTTTGTGTTTTTTTTTTTTTAAGTCTTTGCCATTTATGATTGTCAGCCACAACTTTTTGTTGATAGAATGCATGCTTCAGGCATTTTTTATTTCTGGGGAAAAAGTGAAAAGTTAGATTAGTAGGAAAGGAGCATGTCTAATTTCTGAGAATGGCTATCTTTTGAATTAAATGTTGCCTAAGTTATGCTAATTTGTTTTAGTTACTGTGATAAAGACAACTTGAGAAGTAAAGGGTTTATTTCACTTTAAGATTATAATCAAAGGAAGCCAGGGCAGGGGCTTGAGTATGAGTCTAAAGCCAGGAACTAAGGTAGAGAGCAGAGAAAGGATGCCTGCTGGTTTGCTTTTTATGACTTAGATTTCTTTATACAACCCAGGACCATCTACCCATAATTAGATTAAAATCTCTCCTCAAACAGGTTTAAATTTTATGTACTGCTATTTTAAGAAACAAATTTGATAAATTTTTATTTAAAAGAAATACAAAACTTTTAATTTACTTTGAGTCCAAATGTTTTGCTGTGGATATTTTTGTGTAGTACTTGCATGTAGTGCCAAAAAATGCCAGACATTTTCTGGAACTGGAAAGGCTAGAAATCAAACCAGGGTCCTCTGGAAAATTATACAAAAGTCTTAGTCATAGAGCCATCTTCTCATCCCCAAACCTTTTTTTCCTCACATAACTTACTCTCTTCTCCAACCTCAACCTCAAGCTCTTATAGTTTTCTTCCCTCTGCTGTCCTGAAAGGAGATATCTGCCTGTATTCAATGTGTTGGTTTGAAATTAGATTGGCAGCAAATGAGTACTATTAGTAGGTGTGGCCTTGTTGGAGAAAGTATGTCATTTTTCTGGTGGGCTTTGAGGTCTGTTTTGGCAAACTTTGCTCAGTAACACTTAGACAACTTCCTCTTACCTGCAATATGTAGTTTTTCTAATTATAGATACAGCACCTTATCTACATGCTCTCTAGTATGTTGCACCATAGTGATAGTCAACCTCTGAACTGTAAATAAGCCACCAAAACTAAATGCTTTATAAAATTTGCTGTGATCATTGTGTGCTTTTACAGCATTTGAAATCCTAATTAAGATACTCACTTTCTGAATATTTTAATCCATAAGGTTGGTTAAGAAAAATGAATCCAGAATCAATGGTTTTAAGTAGGAAATTTATGTAGATCGGTCAGCTGACCATGTGTCTGCAGAGCTGAAAAGCTGTAGCAGCAACCCTCATCAGAGCAGGTCTGATGGGATCCAGCAAGAAGAATGGATTTGCAGCAAATGCAATAAAAAAAGACTGAAATTTCCCAATATCTTGAAGACAACAGGAACTTAGGTGTGACACTGGCTATGACTTCAGCAAATATACCTAATAGCAGACCTCCACAGTTGCACAGTTCTTCAGGTAGCCATAACTATTCCATAAAGCCATATCTCCTAATAGTGCTATTCCTTATGAGTTTATGTGAGCCAATTGCATTCCATCTACCATATTGCAATCTCTGGCCCTCATAAGCTTGTAGCAATATATTCAAGAGTCCCCATAGTTTATTACAGTCTCAAGGTTTAAAAGTTCAAAATCTTCTTAGATTCATGCAATCTCTTAACTGCAGTTCCCTATAAAATCAAAACCAAGAAACATTACATATTTCCAACATAAAATGGCATAGCATATACATTGCCATTCCAAAGCATAGGGAAGAGATCATAGACAATTCATGACCAAACACATGCTGGGCAAACTTCATAATCTGCATCTTTATCTCTGATGTCAAAATTCTCTTTAGATCTCCACATCCTTTCAGCTCTGTTGACTGCATCACACTTACTTTTCTTGAGCTTTTTCTATTTTTTTTTTTTTTTTTTTTTGTAAACAGCTTTCTTCAACCTGTACTACCCCCTTATGGTCATCTTTAATAATTTGTTTCACAAATTCATACAATGTCCTCTGGACCTTCATGCAGGGACATCACTGCTATATACCTGGCCTTAGTGGCTTTCCTTAGTCTTAGAGAATTTAATAATCCTCTTTTATCCTTGACGCTAAAGCCAGAGTTATGTGGGTAAATCTACCATGCTTGTTGACTTGCTCAAGCAGGAATATGGCCATTTTGTTAAATTACATCTTCACAAGCTTTCTGTTTTTCATAGCTTTTCTTTACTTACTGGTTGTGCTTGAACTTGCCCCATAAACCAGGCTGGTCTTGAATTATGGAACTGCTAACCTCTACCTTCTGAGGGCTGGGATAAAGGGTGTGTGCCACCATGTAAAACACTAAGCTTTTTAAAATTTCATTTTGCAGTTTGGATGCCTAGTTTGGTGAAGTCTTTCCCTGAGATCGCCAATCCATTTTGTCTTCTCTTAATCTGTTTAATTCTGAACACAGGATTACACTATTCCACTTTCTGTTCTTTTCTTCTTTGTCTGTACATTTTGTATTTTTCCTTGCTCAAGTTTCTCCTTTTCATTACAGATCGGTAGAGTTAATACTAATATAACTACAGGACAAAGTTTATGTTAGGCTGTTTATGGATTTCTTCTGCCAATATAATTAATCCAAAACTTCATTCTGCCCCCACAGTAGACATTTCTAATAAGGAGAAGTACTTACTTTCTTCACCAATATATCACAAGACCAGCCTCATCTCTGAAATATGAGCCAGTTCCACAAATTGAAATCACTCTCACTATATTTCATGTTTCTATTGGGATGGCCTATTAATCCCTCTTTTAAAACATCCAACTCCTTTTTAAAACCGTAGTCTCAAAGTTTATATTGCTCCAAACAGAAATCATGACCCAGCCTATTATGACAACTCCAGTCAGTGGTAGCAACTTCTGCCTGAGTTTCTATTGCTTTGTAAAGACACCGAACATGGCAACTTTTATAAAGAAAAACTTTCAATTGGACCAGTCTTAGAGTTTTTGAGATGTAGTCAGTTATAATTTTGGCAAGAATTATGACAGCATTCAAGGAGACAAGGGGATTGAGAAGATGAGTTTGTCACACTGGGCATGGCTTGAGCATATCTGAGATCTTGAAGCCTGCCTCCACAGTCATACACTTTTACAAAACACATCTACTTCAATAAGGCCAATCCTATTCCAGCCAGGTTATACCTCTATTAGTGATACTTTTCTGTAAACAAAGCATTAAAATATTAGTCTACAGTGGCTATACCTTTTCAAACCTCCAAAGTGAAGTGGTTCTGTGTTTGCACCTGCAAATGGTATATAGTAGTTGCTCTTTCCCATTCCCCTTCTCTACTTACTGTCTGCCTAGAGGTATGAGGCATTCTTCTGCAATGCTTTTATCCTTATTGAGGTTATAGAAACTTTACAGAAATACACTTAAGAACAAGTTATATGATCACCTCAGACTTTTCCAAAAGGTGAAATATCCATATTGCCTCTGTTAAAAAAAAAAAAAAAGAACAATGTATTGGGAAGAAAATGAACATACCATAGAGTAATATAGGCTATATAAAAACATTGCAAAGCAAAGCACACTAAATTTGAAAAAAACTACAAATAATTACTCTGAAATCAAGAAGTAGATAATTCAGTATAATTTAACAGAGTTGAAGTATTACTAAGAATAATTACAGAAAAATAGAAAAAATTATTTCAATTTAAAACAAAAATATTTGTCTATTGGATTCCATGACCTGATAGATGAAGATACCAAACATTTTATAATTATCTTACCTTAGACATTCACCTTTAGAAGGACATGATATCAGTAGCTTACTTATTTAGTAATGCAATTTTTATCAAAATCAGAAAATTAAAAAGGGACAATTGTTGGATTTGTGAGTAGAAAACTATTATAGAAGAAAATATCAGGGTACAAATAATCTGAAGGAAGCAATGACATAAACAGTGGTGCTCTAGTTAGGAAATGTAAAGTTGGTAAATACAGAAGAAAAAGGGAGAATTGTAAAATAACAGCAAACATGTCTGGAAAAGTCATAAATAATCACAGTATTAAGTATGGACCTAAAATATCTATAATGTGCCTAAGGCAGTTCATTAATGTACATTAATAATTTAAATGAAGATTTTATATTTGCGTTGATAAAACTCCCTCCAAAATCCATAGATCACCTGAGAAAACTTTGATACCAAGCAAGAAAAGCACTTCTTGAAGTTGATGAGAACTATCCAAGAGTCTTTTAGCAATAATAGTATATTATTATTGCCTTAAAAAAGTGGAAAGGAAGGCCGTATTACAGATATAACTATGCACTTTAGACACAGATCTCAGATACTTTGTATTGCTCTTTTTGTTTTAATTTTATTGATTTCAGCTATAAGTGTGATTATTTCCTGCTGTCTACTCCTTCTAGGTGAGTTTGCTTCTAATTGTTCTAAGGCTTTCAGCTGTGCTGTTAGGTCTCTAGTGTGGGATTTCTCTAGGTTTTTCATATAGGCATCTAGTAATATGAATTTTCCTCTTAAGACTGCTTTCATTGTGTCCCACAAGTTTGAGTACGTTGTGGATTCATTGTCATTTAATTCTAAGAAGACTTTGATTTCTTTCTTAATTTCTTCCTTGACCCAGAGGTGGTTCCACTGAGTGATATTTAGTTTGCATGAGTTGGTAGTTTTTCTGTGATTTTTGATGTTATTCAACTCTTACTTTAGGCCCTGGAGGTCTAATATGATATAAGGGATTATTTCTATTTTTTTGTATCTGCTGATATTTGCTTTATGACCAATTATGTGGTCAATTTTGGAGAAAGTTCCATGAGGAGCTGAGAAATATGTATAATCCTTTGCATTTGGGCGGAGCCCTCTTTAAATATCTATTAAATCTATTTGCATCATAACCTCTATTAGACTCCTTATTTCTCTGTTGAGTCTCTGTCTGGTTGACCTATCCAGTGGTGGAAGTGAGGTATTGAAGTTTCCCACTATTAGGGTATGAGAATTGATGTGGAATTTGAGCTTTAGCAGTGTTTCTTTTACATATCTAGGTGCCCTTATATTATGGGCATAATATTCAAGATTGAAATCTCTTCTTGACCAATTTTTCCTGTCATGAATAAGTAACTACCAACTTGGTCCCTTTTAATTGCTTTTAGATTAAAGTCTACTTTGTTAGATATTAGGATGTCAACCCCAGCTTGTTTCTTAGGCCCATTTGATTGGAAAATCTTTTCCCAACCCTTTACTCTGAGCCTGTGTCTGTCTTTGTGGTTGAAGTGTTTTTCTTGTATGCATCAGAAGGATAGATTCTGTTTTTGTATCCATCTTGTTAGTGTGTGTCTTTTTATAGGTGAGTTGAGTCCATTGATATTAAGGGATATTATTGACCACTGATTGATATTTCCTGCTATTTTTGTTGGTAGCTTGTACGTATTTCCTTTCTTTGGGCTATTCTTCTGTGAGATTGTTGTTTGTTTGTTATATCATGGTTGTATCTGAGATCTATAGGTTGGAATTTTCCTCTAAGGCTTTCTGGAGGGCCGGATTGGTAGATAAGTATTGTTTCAGTCTGACTTTGTTATGAAATATCTTGTTTACTCTATCTATGATAGTTGATAGTTTTGCTGGGTATAGTAGTCTAGGATGGCAGCCATGCTCTTTTAGTATCTGTATAACTTCTGACCAAGCCCTTCTTGCTTTCATTGTTTCCATTGAATTGTCAGGTGTTATTCTGATGGGTCTGCCTTTATATGTGAGTTGGCCCTTTTCTTTTGCAGCCCTTAAAATTTTTCTTTGTTTCGTATGTTTTGTGGCTTGATTATTATGTGGCGTGCTGACTTTTTTGGGGTGTCATATCTATTTGGTGTTCTGTTAGCTTCTTATATCTTTATAGGCATTTCCTTCTTCAAGTTAGGAAAGTTTTCTTCTGTGATTTTATTGAATACATTATCTGTGCCTTTGAGCTGGTATTCTTCTTCTATTCCTATTATTCTCAAGTTAGTTCTTTTCATGTTTTCTCAGATTTTCTGGACATTTTGTGTTATGGGTTTTTTGGTTTTAGTATTTTCTTTGACTCATGTATCTTATTTCTGCTACTGAATCTTCCACTTCAGAGTGTCCCTCTTTCATCTCTTGGATTCTGTTGGTTACGCTTGTATCTTTAGTTCCAACTCTTTTCTTCAAGTTTTCTGTTTCCATCTTTGCCTCATTTTGTGCCTTTTTTTCATTGCTTCTAATTCAGTTTTTAGTTTCTGGAATGCTTTTTTCATTTTTTGCTTTACCTTTTCCTGGTTTTCTTTCAAGGATTTGTCTATCTCTTCCATTTTTTTTTCTTTGTATTTTTTTTTTCTATTTCTTGAAGAGAATTCTTTATATCTTCTTTGAAGGGTTCAATAATCTTCATAAAGTTGTTTTTGGTGTTGTTTCCTTCTGCTTCCTCTTAATTGCTCTGTTTAGGTCTTGTAGTTATAGAACCAGCAGTTTCTTCTGGAGTTTTCTTATTCTTCTTTACATTATTACATGTATTTTTGCATTTGCATTTGCCCATGGATTCAGTTGTTCATGATTAGGCTGCTCCTAGTCAGTTGTGGCAAAAGGGCTTGTGTGTCTCCTGTCTTATCTGAGCAAGGGGTCTTCTTGATCTCTGACTCTGCTCTGGGAAGTGGTTAGGGTTAGGGTTAGGTTCTGAATTTCAAAGCATCAGTTCTTCTCTGATGATGCAGTTTGTCGTGGAGGCAGGTCCGGCCATGCAAGGTCTTCCTTTTTAGATGTGGCTGGAGGAATCTCTCACAGCTAAACCCCAGTTGTGTCTTCCAAGGGGAGTCTTAGGTCAGGCACCACAGACTCATCCTGGTCCTGGAACACAACTTTCTTGGTGGGGAATCAGGTGCCGGAACCTGCTTCTCACCTCTGGACAGGGTCTGAATTACAAAGTCCTCAGTCCTTCTCTTTTGATGCAGTTGGAGGTGGGGCTGGCCGTGCAAGGTCCGCTCTTTTAGGTATGGCTGGAGGAGCCCCTCACAACCAAACCCCAGTCCTGTCTGCCAAGGAGAGTCTGGGATCAAGCATCCCAGACCAATCCTGGTCCCGGAACACAACTTTTTGGGTGGGAGATCCAGAAGCCTTTTCTTTAACTGAGCATATACTTAGTCACGAAGTAGCTTTCAGAAGATACAAAAAATTATAACCCATAGTATTTTATTGGATTACTATAATTTAAAATTAGAATTAAACTACAAAACAAATTATAGAATGTCTACAAACACATAGTTTTTGAATAATACTCATCTGACTCAAGGGAGAAATAAAATATTGTAGAATTTTTTAAATTCAATTAGCTCAACTATGTTCATAGCAGCATTATTTGTAAGAACCTGGAAACAACCTAGATGCCCCTCAACTGAAGAATGGGTTAACAAACTGTGGTATATCTATACAGTGGAGCACTACTCAGCCATAGAAAAAATGATATCCTAAAATTTGTAGGTAAATGGATGGATTTGGAGAATATCCTCCTGAGCAAGGTATCCCAAACCCAGAAAGATAAGCAGGGGATGTACTCACTCATTAGTGGACTCTAAATAAATAAAGAAACAAACAAATGCAAAGCATGCCCAAGCTGCAAACTACAACCACTGAACAGCTTGGGATCAGAAACACCTTGAACTGTCTCATTGGATCCCACCTCCCCTAGAGGAGCACCTGACTCAGTCTTGATGTTGGGGGGAGAAAACTGGATTTGTCAGAAGTGGAGGCTGAACTAAGCAATATTGGGACTGTGGGACCATGGGACCATCTTCACCTGGAGGAGATCGGGAGTTGTAGAGAAGAGAGAATGACCTGGTGGGAGGAGGAAGGGACCTTGAATAAGGATATACAAGGATTAAAAAAAAAAAGAAAAGAAAAGCTGGGGCAGCATGAGTTACTGTACTGGAAAGCTTTAGAGACTGCAGAGGCTTCCTGCCTAGTTGGCTGAAGAATTTACGTGGGGCTGGAGAGATGGATGGCTTAGCCATTAAAAGTAGGTTCTCTTCAGAGGACCTAAGTTTGATTCCCAGTATCCGTGTCTGGAAGCTCATGACCATCTGTAACTCCAGCTCCATCTTTTGGCCTCTGTGAGCACCTGCACTCATTCGTGCACAAACACACATACCATACATATAAATAGTAAGACTTTTTTCTTCTTTTGTGAGATAGAAACTTGACATCTTGGTCAGGCACCGGCTGACCTCAGAGGTTGTAAAACAGACACAGGACCCATCACCCACACTTACTCAGGAATATACATGTTACAATAGTTTGATAAAATTAAAAATAATTGGTCCTAACCCTTACAAGCAAGCAGGTACCAATAGTCCCTGGAAAGTGGGATTTATTTTGAGAGTTTTACTCCCTCATGTGTTTATCTTAAATATCAAATTACAAAGCATACAAAGAAACAGGAATGAATGGTTCATTCACAGGAACAGGGAATTTGACATCTCCACTCCCTGAGGAGACCTGCACATTGAAACTATTAGAGTTGTTGACCGAAAGGGGCTTCTGTAGGTTGAATGAATAAAGGAAACCACCCAGAAAGAGGAAAACTAGAAAAGCAATGTATGGACAGAATGAGAATATCAATAAAGAGGAAACATTAACCACCACTTTATGCCTATAACCCCATCTTGGGGGTCTGAGACAGGGGTTGGTAGGTGGAGGGGGACACAGCGTGTGTGTGTGTGTGTGTGTGTGTGTGTGTGTGTGACACAGCTCTAGGCCATAATATAAGGCCCTGTCTCAAAAAACCAGATGTAAAAGGTGTGAGGTAAGAGGGAGGAAGGGAAGGAGAAAGAGAAGAGGGCCTTAGGGAAGTTATGAAGTTAAAAAATAAAATATCAAATTAAAACTCTTTAGAAGGGTGCACTAGCAGTTCTGAATAGACAGAAATTGGGTCAACAAATTTGATGATAAGACTACTAAATAATTCTACTAAAGGAACATGGCTGTAAAGTGCTTCCTAATGACATCCTGCTGTACCCATAGAGCTGAGCGCCACTTAAATCTCATCAGGTAATCTTCTTGCAGGAGATGGAGACCCACAACTGGACAGTGTGCAGAGTGAGATTCTTTGGAGCACTCTGTCCTAAATGGGATCATTAATCAAACCCTCCCCTCTATGCTCATGCAGAAGAGGAGGCAGAAGGATTGTAAGAGCCAGTAGTGGAGGACTCTGCGGAAATAGCATTTTCCAGACACAACAGGTCTAATGCGCATAGACTAGGCCGGCACACACTGGATCTGCACAGGTTCAAACCAGACAAACCCCCAGCACAGAGATGGAGATGTAGACATTCTATCCCTAACCAAGAAGCTATTTGCAATTGCTACCTGCTAGGAAAGGGAAAAATCAAATTTCTTGAATACTTTGGGGCAGGACCCATGCCCATGAGCAACTGACCAATAAAAAAATGGGCCTCATTTCATGGTGCACTTTTTGTTTTGATATTTCTTCTTATTGACTTCTTTTTTAAAGTTTGTTTTGACTTTCATTTCTTGTTTGTTTTTTCTATTTTCATTGCTTTTTTTTTTTGAAAGAGAAAGAACGTGAAGCTGAGTGGGAAGGGAGTGGGAGAATATGGAGAAGTTGGGGAGGGAAATATGATCAAAGTAAAAAAGCGTTTTAAGCAAAAATTTTGAAGAATCCAAACTTCAAAAATCTTTAAAGATTAATAAAAAAGGAAGAGCATAAACACACACACACACACACACACACACACACACACTATCCTTTGGGAATGGTCTCAGCGCATCTGGGGAGTAATGGAATTTTTCATGAACAAAGCCTAGGAAATGAGTAAAATTGGCCACATTACAGGGAAACAGACGTTTCCAGGTGTTAAAAGGGTAGGAAGGAGACATTAGACATTAAAAAATCTCACTAAACCTAAAATATTAGCACCAGTTTTTAAAAGATTTATTTTTTAATTTCATATATGTTTGCTTACATGTTTGTCTATGGACAACATGTATGCAGTACCCATGGAGACCAGAAGAGGGCATCAGGTCCTCTGGAACTAGTGTTAACAGTAAATTGTGAACCAACATGTCCGTGCTGTGAGTCTACCTAGGTCCTCCAGAAGAGTGGCCAGTGAACATAACCACTGAGCCATCTCTCCGTCCCTTTTAGTAAGAGTTTGAAAGAGGCTCTTCATGACCTTTTAACATGTTTTGCCTCATTTCTGACTTATAGCCTTCACCCTGTTTTTATGTGTCATCCTAGGGAGGGCTTATGGGGGGCGGGTATGAATGTCACCAGGAATGATAAGGGAAGCTATATCTCTACATAGGAGAAATGGGACAGAGCTTCTAGATATCTTTGCCCAGCTGAGTCTGAGTCATTTATTCACTCATCCATGGACACGCTGCAAATGTACAGAGAAAGAAATACCCGTGCACGTTTCTGGTGTTGAATGGCTTGTGTTTGCTTCTCTTCAGATGAGATCCTGCTGCAGGTCTTTTCTAATGATCCACATTATTTATCAAAAGAAGACACAAGGGCAGCTGATGAGCTAGTTATGTGGAGAGATGCAAATGAAGGCAAGTATATGCCAGCGGGTTGGGTGTGCTGTGAACATTCTGGAAAACAGCTACCAATGTGGCACTGCCAAACTGAGAATTGAAGGGTTCCGGTGATGTTTCCATGTCCACATAGGACCTTTCAGCGGCACATCTTTATATTAACACATTAAATTCTATGTTAGTGTTTGGACTTTTAAAAATGTGAAACAAGATATCTCAGTGGGTAAAGGTGTTTTTTTGCCAAGGCTGAAATCTTAAGTTTGAGACCCAGGATTCATATGGTGGTGGGAAAGATCTGCCATAAATTGGTTGTCCTCTGACCTCTATGCTATGGCATGTACACACCTCACTTTAGGCACCACACACAAAATAAAAATATAAAAATAATAGCCAAAACAGAACATGGACTCAGATGCTTGTAAGAGCACTAAAAAAAAATTCTTCTCTTTTTTTTCATGCATTTCATTAAAAGAAGGCATATTTCCTGGAATTTTCCCAAATCAAAATAATTTATTGGCACTATGCATTACTCCTGACAGCTGTATGATCTGAGTTGAAATAAATATATTCACAAAAAGAAAAAAACAAACTTATGGGAAACCATGAAGTCAGTGCTAATGGGAAAGTTTAGAGCACTGAGTGCCTACATAAAGCAAGTGAAGTAATCTCACATTAGCAATATTAAGAGCACATAAAAATGTTCTAGAACAAAAATAAGCAAACTCACCTAGGAGCAATAGAAACCAGAGAATAATCATACTGAGGGTTGAAGTCAATAAAATAGAAACAAAAAGAACTACATACAAAGAATCAATAAAACAAAAAGTTGGTTCTTTGAAAAATCTCAACAAAATAGACAAAGTTTTATCAAACTAACAAAAATGGAGAGAGAGAGAGAGAGATTGAGAGAGAATAACCAGATTAACAAAATAAGAAATGAATTAAAAATGAAAGGGAGATATAAAAAAATGAGAAAGTGTAGAGAATCATCAGGTCATACTTCAAGAACCTGTACTCCACAAATCTGGAAAATCTAAAAAAAAAAAAAAAAAAAAAAAAAAAAAAAAAAAAAAAAAAAAAAAAAAAAAAAAAAAAAAAAAAAGAAGAGCAATTCTCTGGATAAGTAACACATTAAATTAAATCAAGATCAGATAAACAATTTAAATAAACTTATAATGGTTAAGGAAATAGAGGCAGTCGTAAGTTTCCATACCAAAATCTAGCCCAGAGCCATATGGTTTCAGCACAGAATTTCTACAAGAACGTCAAAGGAGCTAATACCAATACTCCATAAATTGATCTCCATAATAGAAACAGAAGTTTTATTGTCAAACATTTTTATGTGGCTAAAATTATCCTGATACACAAACAACACAAAAATACAACAAAGAAAAGAATTATAGATCAATCTCTCTCATACACATTAATGCAAAATTCTCAATAAAATACTGGCAAATCTACCTAATTCAAAAACACATAAAGAGTAATCCAAAATGATCAAGAAGACTTCATCCCGTCCATGCAGGAATGGCTCAACATATTAAAATGTATCTATGTCATCCACTATAGAACTTAAAGAAAAACCCACATGATCATCTAACTAGATGATGACAATTAAAAAAAAAAAACCCAATACACCTTTAGGATAAAGGATTTGGGGAGACCAGTAATACAAGAAAATTAGCTAAACATAATGAAGGCAATATACAGCAAGACAACAGCTAATATCAAATTAAATGGAGAGAAACTCAAAGTGATTCCACTAAAACCAATAACAAGACAAGCCTTCTCACCCTCCCCATATCTATTCAATATAGTACTATAAGTTCTATTTAGAGCAATAAGACAACAAACAAATCAAAAGAATACAAATTAATATTTCACTATTTGCAGATGGTATGATTGTATAAGTAAGTAACCCCCCAAATTATACCAAGGACCTCCTACAGCTGACAAATTCCTTCAATAATGTGGCAAAATACAAGACTAAATCTAGGTAATCAGTAGCCCTATTAAATATAAATTATAAATGAGCCAAGAAAAAAATCAGAGAACCATCATTCTTTATAATAGCCAGAAATATTACAAGATGCCTTGGGATAACTCTAACCAAGCAAATGATAGATCTGTATGACCAAGGGCTTTATGTCTTTGAAGAAAGAAATTGAAGAAGACATCAGAAAATAGGAAGACCTTTCATACTCATGAATAGGTAGGGTAAACATAATAAAAATTGTAACCTCACCCAAAGCAATTTACAGACTAAATGCTATACCCATCAAAATCCCAAAGAAATTCTTAAAAGACCTAAAAAATAAAAAAAATTCAACTTCATATGGTAAAATAAAAAGCTTAAAATAACTAAAACAGTCTTGTAAAATAAAGCAAATTTTTGAAGAATCATTTTTTTTCTGGCATCTAGCTCTACCATAGAGTTCTATAATTAAAAAAATACCCTGTTATCAGCACTAAAACTGATGAGTGGAACAATAGAATTAAACTTAAAACTCAGACATTAACCTACACACTTATGAAGATGTGATTTTTGATAAAATGCCAAAAGTGTACAAGGGAAAAAAGAAAACAACTTCAACAAATGGTGCTAGCATTACTAGATGTAAACATATAGAAGAATACAAAGAGATGAATATCTATCTCTAAGTACAAAACTCAGATTCAAGTAAATCAAAGACCTCAACTCATATCCAGTTTTACTGAACCTAATAGAAGATAAAATAGCAAGTAATCTTGAATGTATTGGAACAGGGTACTACTTTCTAAATATAACAACAACAGCACAGACAATGAGAGCAACAATTAATAAATGGGCTCTCCTGTAACTGAGAAGTTTCTTTAAGGCACAGGACATGGTAGATAAGATATAATAATAGCCTTCAAAATAGAAAAAGATCTTCACAAACCACACATATAACAGAGGACTCAACTTAAAAATATATACAGAACTCAAGCAACTAGCTATCAAACCACCCAATTCAAAATGGACTACATATCTAAACAGAGAATTCTAAACAGAAACATCTGAAGTGTTTACAAGACATTTAAAAAATAAATCATAAATCATAAGAGAAGGGAAGGATTGAGTGAGAGGAGCAACAATGAGTGAGAAAAAGAAGAGATGGAAATTTTCATAAAGGAAACCATTGTGGAGTTGGAAAAAGACCAGGTAGCCTACAAGTACTCACAGGATGTCCCTGGCTAGTGAAGGTGTTGCCTAGATAAGACTTCCAATGTAATCAAATGAACAGTCACCCCAAGTGCCATCACAGAACTTACATCCAACAATGAATAAAGGTAGAAACAGAGATATATAAGTGAGCACTGGGCTGAGTGCCAGGTCCAGCTGAGAACACGGGAGGAGAGCCTATATGAGCAAGGGGATAGGGACTATGAGAAAACTCCAACAGTGCTGGCTGGCTGGAGCTCTGGGGAGCTCATTGAATGAAGAACAGCCAATGGGGAAACTTCAAGTAAAGGAAGTAAGCCCTCCAGGGATAGGCAGATGTCCACTGACATAGGCAGTATGTGGAACCTCGAGGGGAGAGATCAGAATGTGTTTTTATGTGTGAACTGGCACTTTCAGAGCCCATTCTTTCCAGAGGAACACCTAACCCAGTCAGGACATTAGGATGAGGAAATTGGACTTGCCTGGAGTGGATGCCCCGCTGATCCACCTTGGGACCTCTTGCCCTTTTGGAGGAGGGGATGGAGGGAGGCTGAAGGCAGACAGGGAGGGACTGGGAGAGGGGATTGGGGAGAGCAAGGGAATACATGAAAAAAAGGACTTTATTTTCTAAAAAAAATTAATTAAAAAAAAGAAATTGCTCAACATCTTTAGTCATTAGGAAAATGCAAATTAAAATATATCTGAGATACCATCTTAAATCTGTCCCAGTGGCCAAGATGAAAAACAACGAACAATGGTAACAATTTGTTGAAGAGCAGATGTACTAAAAAGAAGACTTTTTCACTGTTTATGTAAGTGCAAGCTTGAACAGCCATTTTGAAATTCATCATGGCACTTTTCTAGAAAATAATTAGGCATATTCCCTACAGATGCACATTCTCACCCCAAAAGCATTAGCTCAACTATGTTCATAGCATTATTTGTAATAGCAAGAACCTGGAAACAACCTAGATACCCACCTAAACTGAAGAAAAGATTAACAAGCTGTGGTACATCAATACAATGGAGTACCACTCAGTCATAAGAAAAAATGATATCAAATGGATGGATATGGAGAATACCCCAGAAAGATAATCAGGGGATGTTCTCACTCATTAGCAGACTTTTAAAAAAAACAGAGAGAGAGAGAGAGAGAGAGAGAGAGAGAGAGAGAGAGAGAGAGAGAGAGAGAGAGAGAGAGAGAGAGATCATTGTACACAAGAGCTTAAGGCTAGAACATAGCTAAATTACACAGTGCCTCACTTCTGTCTTGATGGCCTCTGGCAGGGGTGTGTGTGAGGAAAGACTTGCTTTCTTTAAGCGTCTGGCCATGGGGTGTTTAATTATGCTCCAGTAAGTAAATTAGCAAAATGAATGGGCGTTTTTCTAAATGGGTAGATCATAAGAGTGGGCATGAATCTGAGTTTGATGGGGTGTATGATATAAAATCACCAAATAATATATATATAAAGAAAATAATACATATTTTAACTATAACACATGTCTAGTTATAAGACCTGTGGGTTTTTTTTTTATTTAGACATATAGGCAGATGGGATGTAATAGATAACATGAGAATAAACACAGACTCCTATAACCATGTAACATTTGAAATGGCAATCAAAAATATTTATTGGAAGAAAGGTATAACATTCAAAACATGATTCAGGGAATCTCTATACCCAATGTAAGAATAATAAAAGATAGATCTGTATCTGTGTACCTGTACTATACATCCATTTAATAAGTCAAACACATTATTAGATGTCATGAAACACCTGACTGCTGGTAGAATGTATAGGCAACACTCTTCAAATAAGGGCAAAACAAGAGAATTTTAGAAAAGGACATCAATATTGTAGGAAGTAAGCCCCAGATTTCATGAAGCAACCTGCACAAAATTCAATTAAATCTTGTGCAGTAAATAAAATCCTAAAGAGAGTATAAAAAATTCCAAATGTCAAGAAAGATGCCTCATTTGTGTGTACAATTAAATTATGAAGAACAGGTCTTCTTGCCTATGAACTTGATGTTTGAAGAAGAAAACAAACTTCTATTATTTCCTTTCGACATCTACAAATAATATATCTGCACAATACTTTCCTTAAAAAAACAGTAAAGACAATGTAATAAATATAAAAAGCAGCAAGGAAGGAAATAAATTCTTTTTTTAAATCAATTTTTTCTTTATTATTGTCAAGTTTGATTTTTAAGATATATTTTTTGAGATAACTTACAGCTTCACAGCTCACTATAAGTTATATATGTGTTTAACAAGGCTGTCAAATTTGCGGGAAATCTCTATGCAATTACTTTTTTCTTATTATGAATAAAGTCATATTTTATATCCATGTATCCCCTTGTATAAACTCCCTTCCCTCTCCTGTCTTTCCCAGTCACTTTATCTCCTCCCCAGCAAAGGGCAGGAGGTCCCAAGGATCCAAGGTGGCTTATTTCAGTATCCACTCCAGGCAGATCTGCTTTTCCTACCCCAAAATCAAGACCAGGTTAGGTGTTCCTCTGGAGAGAATGGGCACCAAGGTGCCGATTCAAGGTGTTTCAGATCCCAATCTGTTCAGTGGTTGTGGTGTGCAGCTTGGACATACTTTCCTTTTTTGTTTAAAGTCAACTAATGAGTGAGTACATTATCTGTCTGGGTTTGTGATACCTTTCTCAGGAAGATGTTCTCCAAATCCATCCATTGCCCTGCGGATTTTAGGATATCATTTTTTCTTATGGCTGAGTAGTACTCCATTGTGTAGATGTACCACAGTTTGTTAATCCATTCTTCAGTTGAGGGTCATTTAGATTGTTTCCAGAATCTCTCTATTACAAATAATTCTGCTATGAACATAGTTGAGCTAATGCCTTTGGAGCGTGAATGTGCATCTTTAGGGTATATGCCCAGTAGTGGTAGTGCTGGATTCATGGAGAGACTGATTTGCAGTTTTCTGAGAAACTGCCATACTGCATTCCAGAGTGGCTTGACAAGCTTACACTCCCACCAACAATAGAGGAGTATTCCCCTTGCTCCACAGCCTCTCCATCACAGGCTGTCATCTATGTCTTTAATCTTAGCCAATCTGACAGGTGTCAGATGGTATCTCAAAGTTGTTTGGATTTGCAATTCTCTGATATTTAAAGATGTTGAATACTTTTTAAAATGCATTTCAGCCAATTGTAATTACTCAGCTGAGAATTCCCTTTTTAGATCTGAGCCCCATTTGTTGATTGGGTTTAATTTCTTGAGTTTTTTATATATTTTAGAGATAAGTCGTCTATCACTTGCAGGGTTGGTGAAAATCTTTTCCCATTCTGTAAGCTGTTGTTTTATACAATTGACTGTGTCCTTGGCTTTACAGAATCTCCTCAACTTCAGGAGATCCCTCTTATTGATGGTTGATCTCAGTGTCTGTGCCACTGGTGTTATATTTAGAAAGTGGTTGCCTGTGCCAATTTGTTGGATGTTATTTCCCATTTTCTTTTCTATCAACTTCAGAGTGGCTGGGTTTATGTTGAGGTATTTTATGCACTTGGATTTGAGTTTTATGCAGGGTGACACACTTGGATCTATTTTCATTTTTGTACACACTTCCAACCAGCTATGCAAAACCATTTGTTAAAGATACTATCTCTTTGCAATTGAATATTTTGGGCCTCTTTGTCAAAGATCAGGTATTCTTAGGTTTTTGGTTTAATGCCCAGATCCTCAATTCAATTCCATTGATCCACAAGTCTGTTTCCATGCCAGTACCAGGCTGTTTTTATTACTGTAGATCTATAGCATAACTTGAATTCAGGGATGGTGATGCCTCCTAAGTTTTTTTTCTGTTGAGCAAAATTGTTCTGGCAATCCTAGCTTTCCTTTTATTCCAAATAAAGTTGAGTATTGTTCTTTAAGGTCCGTAAAATATTGTGTTGGTATTTTGATGGGCAGTGCATTGAATCTGTAGATTGCTTTTGGAAGAATTGCCATATTTATTATGTTGATCCTACCTTTCTTTAAACATGGGAGATCTTTCCATTTTCTGATATCCTCTTTAATTTCTTTCTTCAGTGACTTAAATTTTTTGTCAAATAGATCTGTTACTTCTTTGTCTATAGTTACTCCAAGGTATTTAATACTATTTGCAGCTATTATAAAAAGGGCGATGATTCCTTTATTTCTTTTTTAGTCCTTTTGTCTTTAGTGTATAGAAGGGCTACTGATTTTTTTGAGTTAATCTTTTATCCTGCTACCTTGCTGAAGGTGTTAATCAGCTGTAGGAGTTCCCTGGTAGAATTCTGCAGGTAACTTATGTATATAATCATATCATCTGCAAATAGAGATAGTTTCACTTCTTCTTTTCCAAATTGTATCCCCTTAATCTCCTTTTGTTCTCTTATTGCTTTAGCTAAAACTTCAAGAACTATATTGAATCGATAAGGGGAGAGAAGACATTCTTGTCTAGTTCCTGTTTTTAATGGGATTATTCTGAGTTTTTCTCTATTAAGTTTGATGTTGTCTGTTGGCTTCTTGTAAGTCATCTTTATTATATTTAGGTATTTTTCCTGTATTCCTGATATCTCCAGGGCTTTTACTATAAAGAAGTATTGGATTTTGTCAAAGGCTTTTTCAGGATCTATGGACATGATCATGTGTTTTTTCCTTCAATTTCTTTATATAATGGATGACATTTATGATTTTTTGTATGTTGAACATGCCCTGCATTTCAGGGATGAAGCCTACATGGTTATGGTGGATGATATTTTTTATATATTGTTGTATACAGTTTCCCAAAATTTTGTTGAGAATTTTAGCATCAGTATTCATGAGGGAAATTGGTCTGTAGTTCTTCTTCTTTGTTTTGTCTTTGAGTGGCTTGAGTATTATTGTTATGGTGGCCTCATAAAAGGAATTGGGCAATATTCCTTCAGTTTCTACTGTGTGAAATAATTTGAAGAGTAATGGTAGTAATTCTTCTTAGAATATCTGGTAGAATTCAGCACTGAAACCACATGGTCCTGGGGGTTTTTTTCTTGGGAAGCTTTTAATAACAACTTCAATTTCCTTAAGGGTTATAGATCTGTTTAAGTAATTTATGTGGTTTTCATTTAATTTTGGTAAATGGTACCTGTCCAAAAAGCTGTCCATTTCTTCTAGGTTTTTCATTTTGGTGGAATATATATTTTCAAAGTATGATCTGATAATTCTCTGGATTTCCCTGCAATCTGTTCTTATGTCCCCCTCTTCATTTCTGATTAGTTGATTTGGATACTGTCTCTCTGTTTTTTTGATTAGTTTGGATAAGGCTTATGTATCTTGTTGACTTTCTCAAAGAACCAATTCTTAGATTCATTGATTCTTTGTATTGATCTTTTTGTTTCATTTGCATTGATTTCAGCTCTAAGTTTGATTATTTCCTGTCATCTACACCTTCTAGCTGAGTTTGCTTCTTATTGTTCTAAGGCTTTCAAATGAGCTGTTAGGTCTCTAGTGTGGGATTTGTCTAGGTTTTTCATATTGGCATCTAGTGCTATGAATTTTCCTCTTAAGACTGCTTTCATTGTGTCCCACAGGTTTGGGTACACTGTGGATCATTTTCATTAAATTCTAGGAACACTTTGATTTCTTTCTTAATTTCTTGCTTGACCCAGAGGTGGTTCAGCTGAGTGATGTTTAGTTTCCATGAACTGGTAGTTTTTCTGTGATTAATGATGTTTTTGAACTCTCACTTTAGGCCCTGGTTGTCCGATATGATGCAAGGGATTGTTTCTAAATTTTTTTATCTTTTCATTTTGCTTTATGACCAATTATGTGGTCAATTTTGGAGAAAGTTTCATGAGTTGCTGTGAAATATGTATATTCCTTTGCATTTGGGTGGAAGCTTCTGTAGACATCTATTAAAACAATTTGTATCATATCCTCTGTTAGACTTCTTATTTCTCTATTGAGTCTCTGTCTGGTTGGCCTATCCAGGGGTGAAAGTGGGATATTGAATTCTTTTACTGTTAGGGTGTGAGAATTAATTTGGGACTTGAGCTTTAGCAGTGTTTTTTTTACATAGGTAGTTGCCCTTATATTAGAGGCATCAATATTCAGGATTGAAATCTCCTCTTAACCAATTTTTCCTGTTATGAATAAGTAATGACCATCTTAGTTTCTTTTAATTGCTTTTAGCTTAAAGTCTACTTTGTTAGATATTAGGATGGCAACCCCAGCTTGTTTCTTAGGACCATTTGACTGGAAAATCTTTTCCCACCCCTTTACTCTGAGCCTGTGTCTTTTTTGTGATTGAGGTGTGTTTCTTGTAGGCAACAGAAGGATGAC
The DNA here is from genome assembly GCA_004025045.1 of Sigmodon hispidus. NCBI lineage: Eukaryota > Metazoa > Chordata > Mammalia > Rodentia > Cricetidae > Sigmodon > Sigmodon hispidus. The sequence goes on along the minus strand of PVIH01008405.1, from coordinate 26,948 downwards.
TTCTGTTGTTGTATCCTTCTTGTTAGTGTGTGTCGTTTTATAGGAGACTTAAGTCCATTGAAATTAAGGGATATTAGTGACCACTGATTAATATTTCCTACTATCTTTTGTAATAACTTGTTTGTATTTTCTTTCTTTGGTCCATTCTTCTGTGGGATTATTGATTATTTGTGGTTTCATGGGTGTATCTTGGGTCCTTAGGTTGGAGTTTTCCCTCTAATGGTTTCTATAGTGCTGGGTTGGTACATAGGTATTATTTCAGTCTGACTTTGTCATGAAATATCTTGTTTACTCCATATAGACTGATAGATAATTTAGCAGGGTATAGTATTCTAGTTTGACAGCCATGCTCTTTTAGCATCTGTATAACTTCTGACCAAGCCCTTCTATCTTTCATCGTTTCCATTGAATAGTCAAGTGTTATTCTGATGGGTCTGTCTTTATAGATTATTTGGCCCTTTTCTTTTGCAGCTCTTAAATTTTTTTCTTTGTTCTGTGTGTTTTTTGAGTTGATTATTATGTGGGACACTAACTTTTTTATTGGGGGTCATATCTATTTGGTGTTCTGTAAGCTTCTTGTATCTTTATAGACATTTCCTTTTCAAGTTAGGAAAGTTTTCTTCTATGATTTTACTGAATACATTATCTGTGCCTTTGAGCTGGCATTCTCCTTATTTTATTCCTATTATTCTCAATCCAGTTAGGTCTTTTCATGGTGTCCCAGATTTCTTGAACTTTTTGTGTTCTGACTTTTTTGGTTTGAGTATTTTCTTTGACTGATATAGCTATATCAGCTACTGAGTCTTCCACTTCAAAGATTCTATCTTCCATCTCTTGAACTCTGTTGGTTTTGCTTGTATCTGTGGTTCCAGCTTTTTTCTTTAGGTTTTCTATTTTCATCTTTGCCACATTTTGTGCCTTTTTTACTGCTTCTATTTCAGTTTTTACTTCCTGGCATCTTTCTTTCATAGATTTGTTCATCTCTTTCAATTTTTTGGTTGCATTTTCTTTTATGTTTATCAGGGAATTTTTTTTGTATCTTCTTTGTGGGATTCAGTGATCATCATAAAGTTATTTTTGGTGTTGCTTCCTCTTCATTGCTCTGTTCAGGTCTTTTAGTTGTAGAACCTCCACTTTCTTCTCAAGTTACCTTGTTGTTCTTTATATTATTATATATATTTTGGCACTGGCATCTGTCCATGGCTTCAGTTTTTATGATTGGGTGGCTCCTGGTCAGTTGTGTCAAGAGTGCTTGTGTGTCTCCTGTTGCCTCTGAGCAAGGGGTCTTCTCAATCTCTGACTGCTTGGGCGGGGGTCTGAATTTCAAGTCCTTAGTCTTTCTCATCTGATACAGTTGAGGGTGGGGTCACCGTGCGATGCCCCCTCTTTTAAGTGCAGCTGAAGGAGCCCCTCACAGCCAAACTCTATTCCTGTTTGCTAAGGAGTCTGTAGAGACATGCACCACAGACAGTACCTGGTCCCAGAACCGGAACCTGAACCAGAACACAATTTTCCCTGGCAGGGATTCAGGTGCTGGGGCCTGCTGACCTTACCTCACCTCTTGGCAGAGTCTGAGTCTGGATTTCAAAGTCCTCAGTCCTTCTCTGTTGAAGCAGTTGGAGGTGGGGTGGCCCTGCAATTTCCCTTGTTTTAGTAGCAGCTGGAGGAACCCTCACAGCCAAAGTGTATTCCTGTCTGCTAAGGAGTATGTTGAGACATGCACCACAGAGAGAACCTGGTCCCTGAACCAGAACCCAAACCAGAGCACCCTGTGATTTTATTTAATACATTGTCTATGCCTTTAAGCTGGTATTCTTCTTCTATTCCTATTATTCTCAGGTTAGGTCTTTTCATGGTGTCCCAGATTTCCTGAACATTTTGTGTTATGGCTTGTGTGGTTTTAGTATTTTCTTTGTCTGATGTATCAATTTTGCTACTGAATCTTCCACTCCAGAGATTGTCTCTTCCATCTCTTGAATTCTGTTGGTTTTGCTTGTATCTGTAGTTCTAGCTTTTTTCTTCAAATTTTCTGTTTCCACCTTTGCCTCATTTTGTGCTCTTTTTATTGCTTCTGTTTCAGTTTTTATTTCCTGGAATGTTTCTTTCATTTTTTTTTTTTTTGCGATTGTTCTTTCAATGTGTGTAAGAAATTGTGTTGGGATTATGGTGGGAAATGCATTGAATTTATAGAATTGCCTTACTATGTTGATCCTACCTATCCAGGAACATGGGAATCCTTGCATTTTCTGATATTCTCTCCAATTTCTTTCTTCAGTGATTTAAATTTTTTGTCAAATAGATCTATTACTGCTTTTGTTATAGTTACTCCAAGGTATTTAATGCTATTTGCAGCTATTTTAAAGGGTGATGTTTCCCTTATTTCTTTTCTCAGCCTTTTTTCATTAGTGTATAAGAGGACTACTGATTTCTTTGAGTTAATCTTGTATCCCGTTACCTTGCTGAAGTTGGTTATCAGTTGTAGAAGTTTCCTGATAGAATTTTTAGGATCACTTATGTATACAATCATATCATCTGCAAGTAGAGTTAGTTTCACTTCTTTTTTTAAAATTTGTATCCCCTTAATCTCCTTTCATTCTTTTATTGCTTTAGCTAAACCTTCTAGAAGTGTATTGAATTGATAAGGGAAGAGAGGACATCACACAATTTGCCTGTCACAGCTTTACTCCAGGTGCTGTCATTTGTCATAGACTTTTCTAAAACTGTGTTTTAATTTATTTATTGTTTGGAATTTTTATTGTGACAAATGACAATCAAAATGGATAAAAGAAATTTTCTACAAATTATGAGTACCCAATATGAGTGAGACATGGGTATGTCTACAAAGTGTTTTTATGTGATTTAGCAAATATTTTAAAACATTCAGCATGGATTATTGCTACTCTCTTATGGTCTAAGAAGCCCCTTATGTATTTATCTCCCTTCATTTTTAATCTTTACATTTTACATTTCTCTTTTACTAACTGAAGGGCTAATGAGATTCTAACATCCTAAAGAGGACCTATGTTTGACTCTGTAGAGGTGAAAAGACAGTCATAGCTCATTGGCTATCCTTCACGTGTGAGACCTCAATAATTTCCAATTGTTCCTTGTGTCTTTCATTAAGGATCAAGAATTATTAGATTGATTCCATCTATGGTCTCTTAGGAGATGAGAGTAGTAAATTAGTCATTCTAGTTTTTGTTTGTTGTTCAATCCTCTATGTTCATTGCTACACTGAAATGATAATTGTAGTTCAGAGGGAAGAGAGGATCACAGAATTACAAACCTACCTTTCAGGTACTGGTTGCCTATTCAAGGCAGAAGACTTGGTCACTGAGACTAGGACACTTAGAATATGATCCTAGCACAGGAAAAAATGTGGTTTTCTAACACCTGCCTTGAAATCTGAGTTCAGGAATTAAAGGTGATTACAACAGTGTGATAAGTGATTTGATGAGAAAAATGGGAACTGAAATTGAAGCAAGCTGAAAACTACACCATAGAAGTGTGAAAGATACTCCTGAGGAAAGGGTTCAAAGCACTGAAAAACATGGGACATAGACCCACGTCTAGCCTGATTCTTCTGGTTAAATGTAATCTTCATTCACATTGACTGCTGTAACTTAGTCCAAGAGAAAATAAAAACTAATTAACAAGGTGGTCAGGGATTTATATTTATCAGTTTGTTTCTGATCACCCCCATCAGAATTCTATACTGCATTTTCAGAGTTTTCAAACTTGTTCTAGTATTTTATCAATATTTATTTTCAAGTATGTGATAAATATTTATGAAACAGCTATGTCTGTAGAAAATTGTGAGTTTATAGAAACTGTTAAAAAATTTCTAAAATTGTTTAGATGTGGCAGATAACTATGATGCTAGCAGTAACCATCCTGATAACATTCTAAATGTTGTTCAAGAGCCCATCACCCTCTGTAAGCCTGCTGAGGGCCCTTAGGAAAAGCTAACACAGATACTAAGAGTTTGTAGCATCCCTTATTGGAGAGTCAATCTTGTTTTTATTTCTTTAAAATATTCTTGTTGCTAGAGAAGTGATGTTGATTGTGTGAAAGCACAAAAGGACTCTAATTTCTGTCCTGTTTTTCTTTTACTTAATACTGATCTAAACATTTAGCATATTCAATGAAATAAGATCTGAAAACTATATCATATTATATGTGGCATTCACAAAATTCAAATGAGCATAGGCAGCATGTGTTATAAAAATCAGTATTTAAAGTACTCAATGCTAATAACACTGCTTAGCTCAGCTAATAATTAGAATTTACATTCAAATTATAAAATAAGCAATTTATTTGTTACTTAATACACATTTTACTATTGTATAATTTTTATTTAATATGTGGTGATGGTTTGGTACCTGATCAGATAATAAGTCTTGTATTTGTTTCATGTGCTGGTTTTTATAAAATGAAATAAATGAACTATAGGTCAATACCTTAGATTGATGATACAGTTTATTCATTGCATAGGTTCTTCATGATCAAAGACCCTGAGGTATTGTGTTCCTACAATTTATGCACCGCTATCAACATATTTCAATGTTTACTAATAATTGACATTAGAGGATACCCTTAAAATTTACAAAGAAATGGCTACTTGAAAGAGAAGAAAGTTATATAACTCTAGCCATGAAGTATACAATGAGGAAGTAAATACTCAACAGCAATACCTGGAAAAAACAATAAAAGAATGTATGCTAATGGAGTGTGGGAAATGACTCTAAGCTCATTCTACTACACAATATCAGAATCTAAACTATCCTATGTGTAGCTCAAATTATCTCATTTTTTGTGGTAACATACTAAGCAATAGTTGCTGCCTCATTGATTTGAAAGAATGAGTAAGTTATATATTATATTATTATTACAAAATGGGATCTGTACATTGCAAGTCCTTATATAAACACAGTGAATTATTATTAATTTTAGAGTAACTAAGCTGTATGTCAAATGTTGGGGTTTAAGTAATATGGTACAGGCAACTTGTGCCTATCTTTCAGTGTAGTATCTTCAGGCTGAGGCATCAGGGAATTTATTCAATGGCACCTGATAATATTGCTATAGGGATGGTTTTGTTATCACAGACTGTGACTGGAATATTGGGCAATTCATTTCTCTTTTATAATTAAATCCTGCTTTACTTCAAGGTGAGCATATTAAGGTTCATGGACTGGATTCTGATGCACTTGATGGTGGCAAACTTCTTAATTCTTCTTTGTAAAGGTATTTCCCAAGCAGTGTTAATGTTTTTCCTGTAATTTTAAGTGCAAGCTGCTTTTCTACCTTCACAGTGTGGGTGGAGGTGTGTCATTTGGCAGCATATACTTATTGAGTATCTTCAAGGTCATCACCATCAGCCCTGAAGATACCTTTTCAACATACTTAAAAAAGAAAGCTCCCAAGTACATCACCTATTTCATGTACCTGACATGGATCCTGTCTTATCTCTTTAGCATTGTTTCCTTTAAGCATATATCTGCAAAAGTGTGCAAGCGAAACACCACAAGTCTTTAGGACTTGAGTTTTTGCTCTGCTATTTCTTTTGAAAAAACTTCTAAAGCAATGTGTATAGTAAATGCGTTATTTCCTGGTGCTTTGTGCACGGTGGTTATGCTATGCTCTAGTAGCTGCATGGTTCTCATGTTGTATAGGCCCAAGAAGAAGATGCAATTTGTATCTAGGAACAATAACTCTCCTAGATCTAGCCCTGAATCCAGAGCAATAAAAACCATTTATCTCTTTGTGAGCACCTTTGTCTGTTCTTATTCACTCTCCACACTTTTTACTATTTGTTTAAATTTTTTGTTAACCTCAGCTGCTATCTGGTGAGCACTCATGAAATATTTTCAGTGTTTTTGCTTTTGTCATTCGCTTTCTGCTCATGAAACATAGTTCCAGTGCATCAAGACTTTTCTCTGCTTCAGTAAAGCAATAATAATTCCTCTAATGTAATGGTCAACCTTTGTATTCCAAATTGTTGTATGATTCCCACATTTAGCATCATGCACAGAAACATGTAACCACTGTATAACATTTGTATTCTATGAGATTGCTGTTTTGTGTAACAACATTTTTATATTAAAGGTATATGCATGCTCTTTCACACATAATTGCATTACATATGCGCTAATATTGAATGAGATTTTATTTACTACCCATCAAGCAACAACACTAAAAGACTTAACATAAAATATATAAGTTGCAGAAGATAGAAGAATGCAAATAAATGTGAATTTTAAAAACTACAATAGAAAATCAGTTTCATATAAATTCCATTTTATAATAGATTTTTCTCATCGAAATCTACAAACAAATTGACAAAATAATCACTTTGGAAGTTGTATTAGTGTTTTTACTTAAAATAATTTAAAAAATTAATTCACAGAATATTTTAGTTGAATACCTTCAGTGTGCATTTGTTTTGCTAGAAATGTTTGCTTACATGGCTTCTGCTTTATGATATGCGTACAACTTTTTTGTATATTAATTTTCACTATTTGTATTCATTTTCTTAAATGTGCACATTATTTTAAAAACATAATCAAAGTTTTAAAATAAATGCATGAATATCCAAAATAACAATTTATAATATGGAGACATGATTTCCTTCTTATGTTTACATTTTTTATTGATTGATGTGTATCCCCTAATCTATCATGGACAAGTCAAGTTTTTCTTTAAATAATTTTTACCATCAGAAGCTACCTCTACATGAATTTTTTGCTTTGGAAATGAATACTATAGTGTTTAATGTGCTTTTTCTTGGTTAGAGTCAATATTTCACCATGTGTTCTACTGCCATTACTGTGGTTGCAAAAACTGACCCACTCAATAGCCAATTAAGCATCAAAAAGAAATTTCAGGGGTCCTAGCTCTCCCTACACAACTGTTGCCTTTCCTGCCTATTGACAATCATTGTTTTCACAGATATATGGTTGTTTCCTCTGGGCTGCTTCATGCACTCAGGAGCAGGGGGAGGTCACTGAAATAAAAAAGTAGAAAAAGTTTCTCTATCTGGGAAATACAAAACTTGCAAGGATCCCAAGGATCTCTCCAGTACTCTGGAAGCAGAGGACTGCTGTTGGAGGAGGACAGCCTCAGCTGTCTAGATGCTTAGAGGTGATTCTTAGAAAAGTAGTTCTGCCTGCAAATCATTTAATAGCTTCAGGATTACAGTTTTCACTAGACCATACTCATAGCCTATGAGCCTTCCTGTAATGCAGTTGTTTTTACTCTTTTTTTCTGATTCTGTTGGTTAACGTTATGTTTAAAGTATAAACCTACTGCACTTGAGAAAACATAAGCAAAAAAATGTACCCAGCATATACACTTCTAGTTTTCACTAGCTGGACTGTGTCAGCCCATTTCCATTTTCCTCAGACATTGAAGACTTTTTTACAAAATTGATTGCTTTTTAAAAGAGATAAGCTACTGCTGTTTATCTGATAAGACAAAGAGTCAGAATGCTAACTACTATTTCTGCTTTTGTAATAATGCTTGTTTACTCTGCTTAAAAAGACAATTGTAAAACAAAATGTAACCTTGTGATCTTTGTCTGAAGGGACCTGGCTCAAGATCACTTCTTGGAGTCTCTTTCACTTGTAGTCCTGGCACCAATTATTGGCCCCAATACTTGAATAAAATTCTCTTTTATTATAATGCTTGTCATTGTTAAGTTTGTGAATCTCTGATTAAATTCAGACCCATGACACTTTATACAAGCCTTTCTCTATACCTTTTATAGTGGCTCCAATAAATTCTGTTTGCTTATCTAAGCTGTCTGCATTTCACTGCAAACATTAACTTGTTATATTGTGGTTTTCCTCTCTGTGTGTGATGAGCCTCCTCAGGAAAATTTTCTCACAAAATACACTCCACAACAATTGGCACTAATTTCACTTTATGTCACATAGTAGAGTAAAAAGATATCAACTTGAGAAATGGCTTTTCAGGAGGAGAAATATGATTGATGCATGTTTAAATATTCTATATTCATTCTATATGTAACATATACTTATTTTTGTCATTTTTTTGTAGTAACTACATATTTGTTCATGTTTCTTCAGAAACAGTGTCTTAAAATTTAATTTATGCAGACTCACATGAACTCACCAAAGCATTCTAGTAAGCCTGAAACAAACAACAAACATCATCCCCACTAAATTTATCCCCTAAAATAGAAAACTGCTAAATATATACTTTCACACAAAAATAACATCGAGCAAAAGTTTTTTCATAAGACACTTGCAACTGATTTTTAAGGGCACATCAAAATGTAAACATGATACTATGTAAACATGATACACAAGACACTATGTAAACAGTATCATGGTGTCTTCATTCCATAGATATAAAGATATTTTATCATAGGCAAATGGATGAACATAATGTCAATGCTGAGTCAATGGACTAAAGTCATAAACCAGAAGATTATATCAACAGATGCAAGAAAAATCTCTGAAAATTTCCAGAATTCCTTGATTAAAAATTCCTGAGAAACTAATGTTGAAAGGGACTCCCCAAAATAAAGTTTATACATGACAAACCCATATCCAGCATCTTTTTTTCTCTTTTTTGATTGATTTATTTATTTTTTAATAAAGTCTCAGTTTTTATTCATGTATCCCATTGTTCAAACTCCCTTCCCCTGCCACCCTTCCCAGTCACTCTCTTTGCTCCCCATCTCCTTATCTCCTCCCAAGCAAGGGCAGGAGGTCCCAAGGTCCCAATGTGGCTTAGATCAGCACCCACTCCAGGCAAATCTGCTTTCCTCACCCCAACATCAAGACTGGGTCAGGTATTCCTCTGGAGAAAATGGGCTTCAGGGTGCTGATCCAAGGTGCTTCTGATCCTGAGCTGTTCAGTGGTTGTGGTTTGCAGGTTAGACATGCTTTGCTTTTTGTTTGAAGTCCGCTAATGAGTGAGTACATCCCCTGCTTATTTTTCTGGGTTTGTGATACCTCTCTCTTAAATGAAAAAAGCAAACAAACAAACAAACTTGAAACATTTTTACTGAGACCCAGAGAAAAACAAGAGTCTTCTTACTCTCCCCTCCCACATAGCACAAACCTAGGCATTGTACATATGTGTACATACATATGTACATATTGTACACTTGATCAACTCATGAGACTCCTAGCTCTTCTTACAGCACACTCTTTAAGATCCACATTCTTTCATCTTCATAAAAGAGGAAATCGCCAGGAGACATAAAACAAATTACAACAAGACAAGAGAAAAACCTTCCTGTTGTAAAAGGTTTCCGACACTTATATTAACTTCATACTATTTGTCCTATGTCTCAAGCACATTACTAGCTAGCTCTTTCATCTTAATTCAACCCATTTCTTGTATTCTATCTGCCACATGGCCCGGCCTGCGGATCACCTGTATTTCTTACATGTCTCTTTTTCAGGGGTCAGATGGAGACTGACTAACTCCACCCATCTCCTACCTGCCTCTCCTCTGATTCTCCACCCACTTCTCTGATGCTGCACTTAGGCCAAAACAGCTCCTTTATTTACAGCATACAGAGAACATTCCACCACACCTTCCTATTGACATGAGGCAAACAACCCAATAGAAGAAAAATAGTCTCAAGAGCTAAAAAACAAACAAAAACAAAAACATCAGAGCTTCACCTGGCCCCACTGTTAGAAGTCTCACATAAGCATCAGGTGAACAGCTGTAACATACATGCAGGGAACCTGATGTGTACTCATGTCAGACCCTGGATTGTATTTAAATCTCTAAAAAAATATGAGCCCTGCTTAGTAGATTCAAAGAGTCATGTTCTACTGGTATTTTCTCATTCTTTCTGAGACCTCCAACCTTTCCTCCCCCTTTTCTGTTGGTTTTCAGAATTTTTGAGGAGAGAAATATGATAAAGATCACATTTTCTCCTCATTATGTCTAGCTGTGGTTCTCTGAACTTGCTTCCAGCTCTACTCTGCTGCTAGAGAAAGACTCTCTCATAATAACCATGCAAGTAACTGATCTATGAATATAGCATAATATCCTTAAAATTATTTATTTGTTTTTATTTATTTGTTTGGTTTTTGATATTTTACTCATTTTGCCAGTCGTATTTGGTTCTATTCTATATCTCTGTAGTTTTTGTTTTCTGACCATACAGGCAGTGCAGATCATGAGTTTACTCTTCTGGTACTAGCCTCAAGTAAAACCAAGCATTAGTTGGCCCCTCACACAACAAGTTCAGTCCCACCATTGCACCAAAACACTTTTCAGGCATGCCATGTTGTAGCTTCTTCTCCATTAATTTTATGTTTTAAAGTCTTTTGTAAAAATATTACATTTAAAATTGAATTTTACGTTAAAGTTTTCTTAGAGCAACTCTTAGTTTTTCCATGAGCTTCATTAAATAAAGTTACTAACAAATTCAACAGTGACATTAACATAAAGACATTTCAGAAGACTATTTTTTTAATTTTGTTATTTTTTTTCTTTTTAAAGTTATGAATAAATTCTTTTTTTAATTCATGTAACCCCTTGTTCAAACTCCCTTCCCCCTCCCACCCCTCCCAGTTACACACTATTTTCCCCATCTCCTTATCTCCTCCTGAGCAAGGGCAGGAGGTCCCAAGGTCCCAAGGTGGCTTAGTTCAGCATCGGAAGACTATTTCAACTCACCTTTAATCTACTGAAAAAAAAGTCACTGTTACAAAATAAACCTTCTTTTTACTTTTTAAAACTTTATTATTTTTGCTATATAGTTTTGATTATGGTATTTAGATAAAATAAGACAAATTAGTTCTTTTTTCTTAAAGAGAATTTTGTATGCTATATGTCATTGCTTTATGGAGAACAAGAAAACTTAAGAGGAAAAAACAGAGTTTCCTATAAAACTTTACAAAACCAAAACTCCCACTTTACATCTTTTAGTTATTTTATTTTGTGTATGTGGATGTTTTGATTGCATATTTGTATGCGTACCATAGTTCAGTGCCCAGATATTCCAGAAAGTACAAGAACCATTTAAAATGATTGTCAGCTAAAACAGTGGTGCTGTAAATTAAACCTCTGCCTCAAAAAAAAAAAAAAAAAAAAAGAATGGGTTTGGTGCCAGCACAAAGCATACGGTGTATCTAGGACAGGAAGTAGCATGGTATGAGTGAGTGAGTGCATGTGGTTAGCATCACAACTGCTCACTGTTTTCCAGCAAAACCTCTGGAAGGTGTCAGCCTCTCTAATCCATAAATAGAAGCAGCTGGATGATACATAGTATTTCAGTTACATCATAGAGACAATGCATGTGCAATAATACACAGGAGATTAAAAAAAATGTCTATCACAAATGACTTTGTGACCATGGTGACATCTTAGTAAAGCTGTTTTTCTACCTGTTAAAAAAAGAAAGAATATCCCCTTCTTTTAAACAGTGAACCATCTCTCTAGTCCATCTCTTTTCAATGCCATAATTAGCAATGCCATCCTGACGTTTAAATATCAGGTACGTTAGAAAAACCTTATCTCATCATTTTCTTATATAAACTGCAAATTTCAGAAACATTTGGTTGTTATCTGTCTTTCAGTAGGACATCTTTATCCTGCTCCATTATCATAGAATATCAGGTTGGATTTTTCAGGGAAAACAAATGTGTGAAGCAGTCTATTGCATAAATAGAAGCTAGATCACTTCTTTACAGAAGGCTCTTGTTGTTAAAAAAGATAGAGCAGACATGTGTTAAGACGAATAGCTAATGAATGACAATAAGGAAACAGTTTTTTTTCTGAACAATTGAACATTTGTACATGTGAACTCTCATCACCTGTACAGCATGCACAGGAATATTATAGATTATGTTCTTCAAATAGAGTGAAAGAGAAACCAATGATTTTTGTATGCAGATATCAGCCTTAGTACTGGACTCCATACAAGTTAGTTTGATTATCAACAAATACACTTTTAAAAGTGATCTGATTTGAAAAAAAATGTGAATGAAAATATTCTGAGCTTCTCACTACTGCCTTGTGAGATGAAGAAATACGAACATTTGATGGGATTTGTAATGTTCATAGTACAAGAGAAGTGGTATAAACAACAACTTTCTTAGAAACAGTAAGATAAAATCCTTTGTCTGAGAAACTATTAAATAGGAGAAACTATGGATGTGAGATTATGCACAGCTGATGTTCCTATGTATGCTTAGATCTGAAATACACTGAGGGAAAAAAGAATTAAGGAAGATTTGTCAATCTCTGATATTGGCTGCATATTTCCCAGTGCAGGAAAGAACTGTGTGTGTAAAAGGGTTGAGAATGTAATTAGTCCAGTCATGAGTATGGAGCTGGTGGCTTTGCATAGCTTTATTAATAGACTCTTTATGAGGCTGTACATGCTTTAATCAACCTTAGTGTCTTTAACTTTTAATTCCTTTTTGCTAACGGTCACCAAGGAATAAAAGTTTATAACAAAGTTCTTGTCTGTCCAAGCCTGCTTATCCATTGCTACAGCAGGTGAAACAGTAATTGTAGGTCTGAGGGGAGGTGAGGTCACATAATCAGAGACTCATATCTTTGGCTCTGATCACCCTACAGCTGACCTCCTCCAGATCTTTGTGGCCAGAGTCCTGATGTCAGTGTTCTGGGAAGAGAAAGGGTGCTGACAGTGTAACAGCCTGTAACTTAAGAGCAAAGGTAAAGTTAAATTGTGGAAATTCTTGTAAGTAATCTTAGAAGAACATAGAATAGAAGACTGAAACTAGATGAAAGGCAAAGTCACAGAGTACAGAGAATATTCATAAATGTTATCATGAAGAAATAAACTCTGGTTTCCTAGAAGCACTTAATTAAACTTTTAACTTAATTTGTTTCTTGTTGTCAGTACCTGCCGTGTTTTTCCTCACGAGAAAACAAAAAAACAGCCTCATTACAATATGGCCATAAAATGTTGCTCTAAAGGAAAATTTATGAGATTTGACTAGGTTACCTGATAAATAGGATTCTCTGCAGTCAGTGACAGTTTATTGCTTTGTGGAAAATTTATAAGTCTGTGTAATTTAATGTTGTCTGTGCATTTAGGCATGGTGGTAAATGTGGAGAGTACGGGGCATGGTAACAAACTCTGCATAGAGAATCAATTCATTTACAAGCTGTTAGCTTCAGCAATTACAACACTGTACACTTGATGTGTACTGATCTCTCCATGAAATATTTTAAATACTTTCTATAATAACTGATAAGAAATAAATTGTCATGGCAACAAATTGGAAAAACAGAAACCTATAATTTCCTCAAATATGCATAATACATTTTTAGGCATTTGAAAAATATACTTGCCCTTGTTGGGGAGGATATAAGGAGATGGGGAGAAGGCAGAGTGACTGGGAAGTGTGGGAGGGAGAAGGGAGTTTGAACAAGGGGATACATGGATAAAAAATGAGACTTTATACTTAAAAAAAGAAAATAAGAAAAATATACCAAATATTATTTCATGCTTTTAATAAGAAGCTGAATCCTTCCTTAAAACAATGTAGTACTACCAGGAATGAAATGACATGAATGAAAACGAAGGTCTCTAAAGCAAGAAAGTTTTTCTCTACCCCAGAGTAGGAGTGCAGTTAATGGGAACAATATTCAGATCAACTTGAGAATATGGCTCTCTGCCTGCAAATAGCAGTGACTGTGGCCTGCAGGAGCCAGATGCTGAGTGACTTTTGTACCTACAGTGTGTTCCCAGAATACGTGGGCAGGTGCCCCAGCAAGGCTGTGGTTCTCAGGCTCACCCATCCGGACACTCAGATCTTGGAGCTGAGGGTGAAGCCGCTGCCCCAGAAGCACTTTATGTCTACATCACTGGCCGGCCTTGCCCTCATGTCACCCCATGAGCCTCGCTGTTTTTGGATTTGTTCTTTTTAAAAATAAAACAGGTGGATTTGAACTGTGGCTGTGAGGGTGTTTGGAATCATGGAGCATGTGGGACACAAGGTGGCCTTCAGAGAAAACCCAGAGCAAGTGAATACACAGAGACATTGATGATCATGCAGACAACACAACTACCCACGGAGGGTGCAGGGCAGGGAGTGGGTGGGCACTCTTGGCGCGGCTGCCTATATTTTGGCAATAAATAAAGAGAAAATCCCTATGTTGACTGAAGTGCAAGTGTTATCCTTCAATAGAAATGACAAAGGACTTTTAGATGAAAGTATTTATTAATTTTATTTCTTTTTGCCCTCAACTATTAGAATTAAATCTCTTTTTATATGTATGAAAACATTCTGATAAATTTTCGTACTAAATTTTATTGGCATGGTATATTGTAAAATGGGAAGTCTGATCAAATAAAGGACTTCTTTAGGGTACCATGGCATGTCTCCTAAATTTATCACTGTTTATAAAAATATTCTACATATTAATGTCTATTAACATTTTAATAACAATTCCAATTATGTCACTTTTAAAGTTATTACTTCTCATATTGACATGTTGAATATATGACCTATAATTTACTAACTTCTATTGTAACATAGTTGCTAAAAATTTACTTAATTTTGTTTAAATACAGTTATTTTTTATAATCTGAGATGAATAATTTTGCCATCTTACACAATTATGCATAGACTGTTTATTTTTCCAAAGAGAAAAGATTACAGATAATTACTGATCAGTTGTTATAATGAGGTTACTACTATGTTTCTAACATGAGCTACAGAATGCATCCTGTTATCAAGCTTTTACTGAGGCTTTATGGCATCTTTCCACATTCTCGAAACGTGAATCCACAAATACTTGAGCACTTTGTGCTTCTATTCAATTATTTTTATGTGTGCGGTTTGTGGTAAAGTGATAACTGTACTTTAGGTTGGATATTTTTGTGGACTCATTCTGGATGGAATACTTTTTGTGACAAAATAAATTTACCACCAGCATCATCTTCCCATGCAGTATCATACTGATAACAATATCTTACACTATGGCAGCCAGTGAACTAGCTGTAGGACTGATCTTCTTGTCTCTGACTGTGTTTGGAATTCTGGGGAATTTTTCTCTTCTCTACCATTATTTGTTACTTTTCCTCATAGAACACAGGTTAAGATCCACAGATTGGATTCTAATTCACTTGATGGTAGCCAACATCTTAAATCTACTGTGCAAAGGAATTCCCCAGACAATGTCAGCTTTTGGTTCAAATGACTTCTTCAATGATATTGGATGCAAATTGGTTTTCACCTTGCACAGACTTGGCAGAAGTGTGGGTGTTGGCACCACCTCATTCCTCAGTATATTTCAGGCCATTAGCATTGGCCTCAGGGACTCCAGGTATTCCGACCTTAAACTCAAAGCACATAAGTATGTTTGTTATTCTGTATACCTGAGCTGGCTATTTCATTTTCTTATAAGCAGTGTCAATCTCATGCACATGAGGGCAAAACATGGTAATGAAAGCACAGAGAACCTCAAATCTTTTCTCTACTGTTATTGGGTTCGTCAAGACAAAACCAGAGACATATTATATGCAGTTTTACTATCATTTCCTGACATTTTTTTTCTGGGGCTCATGCTGTGGGCCAGCAGCTACATGATTCTAATACTGTATAGGCACAAACAGACGATGAAACAAATGCCTAGGATAAAGGTGTCTTCAAGATCTTCCCATGAGTCCAGAGCCACGAAAACCATTCTGCTGCTGGTTAGTACCTTTGTTTTTTTTTACACACTCTCCTCTCTCTGTCAACTCTTTGGTACTCTATTATATAAGCCCAGCTGGTCTCTGGTGAATGTTACTGCAATGGCCTCCCTATTTTTTCCAACTTTATGTCCCATTCTGCTTTTGAGCCGTGACTCTCGGGTAAAAAGCTTCTGTTTGCCCTTCCAAAGGAAGAGACATTTCCCCAAAGGCTCTGACCAACAGCTAAACTGAAGCCTATTCACAGTTCTTACATTTTTTTGAGACACTGCAACAATTGTGAGCTTAGTTACAGTCAAGCCATATTAGTATGGAGGGTTTTGCCAATATGCCTGTAGATCTCCTGCATGTAGTTGTCCTTGCACACATGCTAATGCTCTCTCTCTCTCACACACACACATAACTATTTTTTGCAATTTTGTGCATAAGCAGGTGAGATTGCATTTACTTTGTCATTATGAATCAAGTAATATATCTAGGTGTCCATGCAATATATGTAAGTTACAAAGGATCAGAAAAAACTTTTAGGTTTCAAGTTATGGCAATGTTGATATATTTAGAGTAACCTTTTTAATGGTATGCTTTCTGCCTGTTTAGTTGATTTACACTGAAATAAATAAAAAACATTTAAGTTGATTTCCAATTTTTTTATCTGATGTTCTCTTGGCTATTTTGAATTTTATGCTGCAAACTATTGTTTTTAAATAGAAGATAAAATTATGCCCAGCATTTACGTTTCCTGTTGTACTTATGTGATATTGTGTATTTTTCCTTTTCAAACCCACTGCTTAAAAGCAGACTTGTACCTTTAATGCCTTTCAATTTGCAAGTTGCCTCCAAACAGCACAAGAATATTTTTAAACTGTAAACAGCTACATGCATTTTCAAAATGGAAACTAATGTTTTCAGGCTCAAACCTGCTACAAGATGCCCATTTCAAAGCTATTCAAAATGGAAGGACAGAGTGAAATCACTGCAGAGATTTCTTTCTGTTATTTTCAATTCACAGAAATGAAATATTTCTCTATGTAATATATAAATATATTTGACATTTAGAACTTTGATATAATTATTTGCATCTGTATTTCTACACATTGATGATATAATTAAAATATATGAATATTAAAGAGTAAACAGATCTTTCTTTGATCAGTGCACAGAAGTCTCAGAAGTTAAGAATGTGCTCACTCATTAGTGGACTTTAAACAAAAGTATTATTATTTCATTGAAAAATGATGGGTGAATAAAGTGATTTGAAACACACACACACACACACACAAACACACACACACAAACTTCTGGTTTGACTGTAGAAAAGTTTCTTGGCAGGAATTTGTGGTGTCCATAGTGTATCCTGGGAATTAGCTGTGACCTAGTGTGCTTTCTTCATCTGTATTTGAGCCTAAACTGGCTTGAGAAGCTTTAGATTTTATTTTTATGTTCCATGTATTTTATAGAAAAGAGACATTGAGAACAATTATTTTCATTATTTAATATATCTACATAGGAACAAACTAACTATAACTATTGTTAAATTTGAAGCTGTGTTTATCAAGTTTCTCCATTTCAGATATTCCCAATGCTGTATCTTTTTAAATAAATTTCATTTTTTAAATTTTATTTCTTTTTATTATAAATAAAGTCATTTTTTTATCCATATTTCCTCTTGTTCAAACTCCCTTCCCCCTTCTGCTCCTCCCAGTTACTCTCTCTTCTCCCCATGTCTTTTTCTCCTCCTGTGTCTTTTATGTAGTAATAGATGGGGTACATGATGTAAAATCACCAAATAATAAATATGAGGGGGGAATTGAGGAAGGGAAAATAATCAACTGTGTATTAAATTGTATGACACTTTCATGTAATTTGGACATGGGAGGACAAAAAGTTGAAAATATTATTTCCCCTAGAATATTATTCTCCATATATGATATATCTTGTAAGAGTCTTATAATAAAAACATCATGGATATGTTAAAAAAAAACAAAATAAAACTAAATAGAAAAAATTTTTAAAAAAGAATGTGCACTGCTTTTATAGAGCCTAGAACATCTACATCCTTCAAATCACTGTTGCCTATACCTCCAAGTGAAATGATCCAAAATCCTCTTCTGGTTTACAAAAGCATCATACACATTTTCTAAAATTAGACACAACAGCACATAATTTGAAGACATCCAAAAAATTCTGAAAATACTTTAATATATTTTTTGATCCACAAGCGTGGAATTTGGACATGATCTCAGTGTCTCCTGGGCACTATGTGTTAGAAACTTTATTTCTTATGTTGTCATGTTAAGGCAGAAAAACATCTTACACTTATGCTACTTCTCAGTGCCTCTCTTTCCATGGATGCTCCTTTGAATCACTTCCTCACTACAATGATTGTATGTGTTCTGATGTTTCATATAGCTAGTCAAATTCACCTACATATTTGTTATTACTTTACTTCAGGTATAACCAAATCTTCTACATTTTGTTCAAAAGATAAAGAATGGTTAAATGTTTCTTTTTAAAGATGAAGTATCACAGATAGGCACTGACATTTAAGTGTTCTAAGTTTTTTTGTGGTAGGTGTATAAACAATTTTTGTGTATAAATTTATGTGCATACTTATCAGTTAACAGCTAATTTTGGCTCAGTTTCAAGATTTTTTAAAGAATTTTTAGACATTATTCTGTAATTCTCAACACAGTAGATGCTCTTGTTTAAAAGCTATGTGTCATTCATAAGTTTTGTTTGATTATAAATACATTCTTACTATAATAATTGTTTTTACTCTTCATTCTATTTTTTATAAAGTATCAAGAAAGAAGGAAAATAGTGTTTCTGTAAATAATCTTTGAATTGGTTTTACAACAAGTTTTTATTCCTGAAATCATGTATTTGCAAGAAGTACAAAATGGATTGAGTAGGTTTTATTTATATATTTGTCTATAAACAAAAGTATGTATTTTGATAAAGAAAAAGATGTCACTAATGTGAGTGAGACTAAGTCAATGGGACATGAAAGAGGTTGGAAGGAGAAAAGGAAAAGGGCAAATAATATAATTATATTTAAATTAAAATTTAAATATTGCTAATTACATTAGAATTGTGTTCAATTAGTACACCACATCTATCATTTGGATTTGATCCACTCATTTAAAAAATTATGCAGTCGAATATATTAGGAAAGTGTTATATTGATTATTTTGACATCACCTATCCTCATCTCACTTAGATTATCATCTCTAACTCTTCAAGCTGTATTTCAACTTCCCTACTCAGTTTGTTACTTCTTGTCTCTCAGTCACATGAATGTAATAGCACTTTACAATCATGGTAAGTCACCAGATCAAAAGAAAGCCTCATCTAGAGGGTCTTCCTAAAAGCACACAGTCATAAGTACCAGGCATCTGCCTTTTCCTATAAAACAGAGCTCTCAGAATCTGATGCAGTTTGCTACAGGACTCTAGAACTCACTGAACACATGGAACCTTCCATCAAATGCTTGGATTGTACATCAACACCAATTGAAGGTTGTAACATCTAACAAAATGGGGATCAATTGTATTCCAGCTATCATTTAATGGAGGTAGTTACCTTCATGTGTTTCAGCAGCTACCTACACTAATCTCAAAGAAGTGATAGTAATATGTTTGAAATCTTCATGTAGTTATTAAAGACTTAAATGCTGATGTTTACTTTTGGATTTAGTAACACAAGCACAGTAAACCATAGTAACAAACCTTTCCATGGAGTTGGAGGCACTATCCTCTTCACTTTTAAGTTTAAAGTTATGATATCATCTCTTCATTTATTATTCCCTAGCTCTTTTACAATGACAGCTCATATATACAGTTCTATAAAAATGATTATAAAGGTATAGCTTGAATGTTTACTTCCTATTTCAAAATATAGCCAATGTGTGCAATGATGGTTAAAAAGAGAAAAGAGGACCAGACATGGTAAAAGATTCTTATATTATTAATATTTGGAATGCAGAGGCAGGCTAATTTTAGTGAGTTTAAAATCAGTGTAATCTAAATAGAGAGTTCCATTAGAGCCAGGCTATGGACAGAGCCCCTGTTTCAAAAAATTATCAACAACAGAGACAGTAAAACAGAATTTCTTGCAGAACCTAAAATTACAATAGTATGATTATAGAGCTTCATTTTGAGTATCTATTTTTATATTTTTCTAAAAGAATATTTGTTGAAAGGAAATTATACACAATTTAATAGGCAAATGCCTAAATAAATTTAGATAAATTATGTTTGAAAAAGTGGTATAATGAAGTGATTAAAAGCCTGAAAACATTAAAAGAACCAAACTGTGTAATTGTATAAAAGAACCACTCATTATAAGATAACAACAGAAATAATGATTATAAATATTTACATCTGAGACATAGAGGTAAAAATACTCTGTAGGAAAAACTGAAGGTCAATAAACAAAAAATCTAGATGTTCTTATACAAGCTTCTGCATCTTTCTATTTATTCACATGAATAGGCCCTGCTGGTTCTTGGAGAAAAAAATATAGTTCTCATAAAAATTTTTTAAACTTAGTCTCTTCTGCTTATAATCTATGACACCAGAGCCTCCAATCAGTGTATTTTCAAAATGATGCATATGTAAATGTACTATCACCAACATCTCCATTGGAAACTTTGGTCTAGTCCTTACTGGTGTTTCCAGTCATGCCTGCAGAGTTAAAAATCTATTGTAAACATTCTTATCTTATGAGAAAAATCTCCATACAAGAAATCTGTGTAATGTCAATGTGGTTGTACACATGTCTCTGTTAGCAGGCATAAGCCTACTAAATGTATCAATGCATAAAACCACAAAATAAAGCATGGTAATAGATTCAAATTCTTTAGTAGATAAAGGGCTTTTTTAGGGGTTATGAAAAGGGCCTCATGCACAAAATGCTTTCTTATATGGTGAAAAGATAATTGTGGATCACTAGCATACCTCAAAAAATTTAGTGTGAAGATAAGAGTTAAAAAATTCAATTTGTGAATTAGAGACAGGCAAAAATAACTGAGATCCCTAGAAAGCAATGTGAGAAAATCAGTGAGCTCCTGGTTTACTGGTAGTTCTTGCCTTAAAAAATATATTTTTTAAGTGATAGAGAAATCACATGATGACATCACATATCTAGCCTCCAACTGTACATACAGACTCCTACAAATGATCAAGTACAAACACAGAAAACAATATATATACAAAATTACAGATGCATGCAAACATATAAACAAATATTTCAAAATGTAGTCAAATGCAACAGAAAAATGACTTTTTCTGAATAAGAATTAGATAGCAAGAATATATCCAATATTGCAAATAATTTAAAACTTAAGTGATAAACTTTACAATTAATAAATAGTGGTTCATAAATCCTTTCCTTATAGATTAAATTCTGAAATAAAATGGACTTAATTATCTAAACTTAAAATAGCAATTTATGAATTAGTTGGTAAAAGTAAAAAAAAAAAGAGACCAAGTTTATAAATAGTAATGAAAATAATTCTGAATCTGAACTGGTGCATGAAAATCTAGAATGGGTGAGTGATCATATAGAAGAAAAGGTTGTGGTCTGCATGCTTAATGATAAGGAATAAAATGTAAAAGTGTGATAAAATGTACAAGCATTTAGTAGTAAAAAAATGTATAAACATGCAGCATGATTCAGTGTCCACTTATCCATAATGATGGAAGCAGAAGTCAGTATAGGCATCCAGACAAATAGAAAAAACTATACTCAGAATGTAATGTATACTACATAGAACATCAAAATGCATGCAAAATAAACTCATTACAGTAAAGGGTGGTCTTAATTTGTTTTCCATTACTCTGATAAGCACTGTGTTCACACAAATTTGGAAGAGATTTAGTTTGCTTTGTCTTATATCTTTGAATCCATTGAAAGTAAGTTCAGGACACTTGATCAGAGTAGGAGCCTAGAGGCAGAAACCAAAAAAGTAATAAAAACACCACATAGTTGCTTGCAGCCCATAGTTCCTTCAGCCTGCTTGCTATAAAACCTAAGACTACTTACCCACAACAGTCGCCACCTTCAATGTGCTGAATCTTTCCACATAAATTATTAATCAATAAAATTAAACATATAATTGCCTGCAGGCAATATGATCAAAGTATTTATACCATAGATTGCACCCAAGATCTTGTAAACAAACTCTCCCACAGGGTCACATTTTTAATAGTACAACTTTTTATGACTGTGAATTTAAGAAAAAGACTCAATAAGGGCCATATCTATTTAAACCTTATATATATATATCTTCCTCTTGGGGTATGCTACCCTACAAAATTCATTTGGTTCTTCTCAATACATTATCACACATTCATAGGTCAATTCCTCTTGTTTTAATTCTGGTATTACTATCCATGCTGTCAAAATTTGTGCCTTAAACAAAAACTGTATCAGTAGTCATTATCAGGAATTCTGAACCACTCTCTTAATCAATACATTGCATAGTTCTTCAATTGCCTAATGTTATTTCTTCTAAATGATTTAGTTCACAATGCTTTTAGCAGCTTCTCACACTTACATTCCCATGTAGATTGCTTTTTTTCCTGCAATATTTCTGTTTTTCTTGTGGCTTTATCTTATAATTTCACACTATATTTAGCTTTTGTCTATTTCCCTAATTTTCAATCCCCAAAACTGTTCTCCTTTCTCTGGCCAGCTTATTTCTAAGTCCATAGTAACTTTTTGTATGTCTCTGAGATATTACTGTCCTTTATATTTCCTGAGCCTTATAAGTTTTCTTTATCTCTAGTGTATGAATTGGCTTTTGGAGCCCATTCCCTATAGAAGGATACCTTGCTCAGCCTTCACATTTTGGATGGGTTTAGTCCTGTCTCAACTTGATATGCAGACTATATTGAATCCCTGTGGGGATTCTTACCTTCTCTGAGAAGTAGATGAGGGGTAGAGTGGGGAGGGAAGGGGAACAGTAGTTGGTATGAAAAATTAAAAATAATAAATAAATAAAAAAGAAAAGAGCCTCTCTTTTTCTACAAGAGTAATTTCTGAGAAAATAGTGACTAAATATTGCATTGTTCTTTTGTCATAATGAGTTCACATCTTTTCTGAAAGCTTCAACAATCTTGAAGTGCTAATATAGATGTCTAATTACTTTTTAACATTTATGCCTGAGAATTGCCCAATTAAACCACATCAGCAATCACTTATTAACAAAAATTAATAGATAAAACATTGTTTGATTATTTCTGCCCTTTGCAACATAATAAAATTTATTACTGAAGCTGTTAGATTACCAGGTAATCTACTGGTGAAAGCATTAACATTCAGAAAGAAATGGCACCTGTAAATCCTATTCATTAAACAAAAGAATTGTATTAATTTCATATATGGGACCTATGACTTTCACAGCTAAATGTCTCGGCCCAGAACTATAAAAATAGCCATGAGCCTCTTTCATGGGAAAAGGCTTATATGAAACAAGAAAGCACTTGTACACTCCAACAACTACCATGAACCTATGAAATTAATAAGTGCAGCGTTTCAGAATTGTTGACAGTTTATCAGGCTAAGCCCTAAAATGAACAAAACTGTCAGGGACAATTCCCTTGTTGGGGATATTTGTAGGAACTTCTAGGACTGAAAAAGTCAAGAGTGGTCAGATATTTATGTATGAGCATTTTGCCTGTTTCACTTTCTTTTGACTTTTTATTGGACTGAAACCAAAACATTGCATTTTCAGCAACAAGGGCTTATGTTATGTTGTCAGTAATCCAAAGGAAGAACAGCAATATCCAATGTGATGTACAGAATATAATGCTTGAATACACCATTAGTAGCTTTACATAAATAGTTGATATCATCTTAAATAAATTCCCTTTCAAGTTCACAAAGGGTGCCTTTATTTGGACTTTTTACAATATTAATTTTTTAATTCTTTTAAACACTGTTAACACTCAAAGGCTATGCAGAGTTTTCCATAGGTCCAACAGGATCTACATGTTTTTCAAACCAATACTAGTGTGTCTTGGCATTCTACAAACAATAGAATACTACAATAAATTACTAACTGCAGAAAATTATGGAGAGATCTCCTAACCTGTTCTCATCATTCTCTTTCAGTGAAATACTGGAGATAGTAGTATGAATTGAGAGCACAGTGATATTCAACACAAGTTTTTGGTAAGTTGAGACAGGATTTCTCTGTGTGTCAGTCTTAGCTGTTATGAAAGTATCTTTGTAGACCAAACTGGCTTTAAAGTCACAGAGATTCACCTGCTTCTGCCTGCTAAGGGCTGGGGTTAAAAATGTGTGCAACCACTGCTAAGAAAAAAATTATTTCTAATTCATAGCCCTTTCTAATAAGATGTCTGCCTTCTATACTGAGAAAAGCTGTCATGCTTCCCATATAACTGCTTATCCATGAAGTACTTATTAAAAAAGATTGTTTTTGTGACAAAAAATAAGATAAAATGTTAGTATGAATATTCTAAAGAATGTTATGTTTTTGTTCTAAAGCAAAATTCTGGGTTCCAATGACATTTTAACTGTCATAGTTGCCAATACAACTTAAGAGAACACACTTCTCATATTACAACATGGACAGTAAAAATCACAGAAGCTACTCTTTTTCCACAAAAGTCTTTTTTATTAATAATTTATTTTTTATGAATAAAGTCATATTTTTATCCATGTATATTTTTGTCCAAGCTCCCTTCTCCCTCCCACCCCTTCCAGCCACTCTTTCTTTAATCTCCTCCCCAGCAAGGACAGGAGGTCCTAACGTCTCAATATGGTTTATTTCAGCAACTCCTCCTGGCAGATCCAGTTTCCTCACCCCAAGACTGGGTCAGGTGTTCCTCTGGAGGGAGTGGGATCCAAGGTGTTTCAGATCCCAAGCTGTTCAGCAGTTGTGGTTTGCAGCTTGGACATGTTTTGCTTTTTAATTTTTTATTTAGAGTCCACTAATGAGTGAGTACATCCCCTGCTTATCTTTCAGGGTTTGATTTCACTTGTATTAAATATCAGGACTGAGATTCATTTTTATCACTTGAACATAACTCATAATTTGCTGTGTGATCTGATCTGTCTTATTATGTCCTTTACCTTTAATTCTCACAAAAATCTCTATCATAATCTTGTTTGTATTTTAAATTTCTACCTGCTATCAAAACTTATAACTATTCAATGTACTTATTTTTTTCTTTCTTGTGATGTATCAATTGTACTTACTTGGTTAAGCATTTATGTGCTTTCTGGCAAAAAGCTGAGCATCTGTTGGATGTTTTACTACACATATTAAGGGCAATAATGGCCATCACAAGCTACAATCTTGTCTCTAACAAGCTACTTTTAGGACCTGTAGTATATCTTTCATTTGACCTTGTAACAAGGTAGATTGGGCAAATATGTCACATAGAAATTTATGATCTTCAGATTGTGTAGAACCCATGTCCAGAGCAGAGTAAGAGGCAAGCAAAATCCAACTCCTAGGCCACCTGGAGACCTCCTTTCCAAAGCTGGCAACATAGCCCCACCTCTGCTCACACATCCAGTTCTGCTGTAAACCAGACACAGCTAGGAGAAATACTCCAACAATCTTCAGAATCAGACAACAAGAGGGACATACTACAACCAAACTCCACCTCCAAGGAAAGCTGTATCATCACACACAAACATTTTTATATCATGCAGAAGGCATATCTAGAGTGGAGTAAGAGCTGAGATAACACCCCCACAGCAATTCACAAAAACACACAGCAAGAGGGACATCCCACAACCAAAACTTACCTCCAAAGTAAGGTGTGCCAGGACATAGGGACATATTCAGATTGTGTGGACTCCATGTCCAGGGCAGACTGGAGACAAACAGCACCTGGACTAACTACTGATTAAGAACTGACTAAAAGCTGACTAATAGAAAACTAAGAAAGCAATGGGCAGACACCAATGCAAATATATATATATGTATATATACATATATATGTATATAAAACAACAAGGCACATTCAGAAGAAACTGGCAGCTGTACAACACCAAGAACTATAAAGAGCCAGAAAAAGAGGTTGTAGTGCCTGACCCCCATCTGGAAAGTAGATTTCCAGGACCAGGGTCAACATGTAGAGCCTGATCCCAGACTATCCTTAGCAGACAGGACTAGGGTTTGGTTGTGAGGGGCTCCTCCAGCCACACCTAAAAGAGAGGACCTTGCATGGCTGGCCCTGACTCCAACTGCTTCAGCAGAGGACTGAGGACTTTGAAAGTCAGAACCCATCCAGAGGTGAACAGGTTCCGGCTCCTGATCCCCCATCTGGAAAGTTGCTTTCTGGGGCCATGGTCAATCTGTAGAGCCTGATCCCAGACTCTCCCTAGCCGACAGGACTAGGGTTTGGTTGTGAGGGGCTCCTCGAGCCACACCTAATAGAGAGTACCTTGCATGGCTGGCCATGCCTCCAGGGCAAACTGCTTCATTAAAAAAGGACTGAGGCTTTGAAATTCAGACCGCTGTCCAGAGCAGCTTCACAGATTGAGCAGACTCCTTGCTCAGAGGAGACAGGAGACATACAAGCCCTCTTGCCACAACTGACTAGAAACAACCTAATCATGAAACACTGAAGCCATGGGTAGACACCAGTGCAAAAATACATATAATAATATAAAAAACAACAAGGCAATCCAGAAGAAACTGGTCGTTCTACAGCTACAATGCCTGAACAGAGCAATGAAGGGGAAACAGAAGGAAGCAACACAAAAAACACCTTTATACAGATTATTGAAGCTATTTCAGAAGATATAAAAAATTTCCTTAAAAAATTGAAGAAAATATAAACAAAAAATTAGAAGAGATGAACAAATCCTTGAAAGAAAATCAAGGAAAGGTAAACCAAAAAAATTAAAGAAACATTCTAGGAACTAAAAACTGAAATAGAAGCAAAATAAAAAAAAGGTACAAAAAGAGGCAAAGATGGAATTAAAAAAATCTGAAGAAAAGAGCTGGACTACAGATGCAAGCATAACCAACTGAATCTAAGAGATGGAAGAAAGAATCTCTGAAATGGAAGATTCAGTAGTAGAAATAGATACATCAGTCAAAGAAAATACTAAAAAAAAAAAAAAAAAAAAAAAAAAAAAAAAAAAAAAAAAAAAAAAAAAAAAAAAAAAAAAAAAAAAAAAAAAAAAAAAAAAAAAAAAAAAAAAAAAAAAAAAAAAAAAAAAAAAAAAAAAAAAAAAAAAAAAAAAAAAAAAAAAAAAAAAAAAAAAAAAAAAAAAAAAAAAAAAAAAA
>PVIH01008404.1:0-91227 GCA_004025045.1 Sigmodon hispidus | reverse complement strand
TTTTTTTTTTTTTTTTTTTTTTTTTTTTTTTTTTTTTTTTTTTTTTTTTTTTTTTTTTTTTTTTTTTTTTTTTTTTTTTTTTTTTTTTTTTTTTTTTTTTTTTTTTTTTTTTTTTTTTTTTTTTTTAAGACACAAGACAGAGCCTCTCTGTGTAGCTTTGGAACGTGTCCTGGAACCTACTTTGTAGACCAGGACGGTTTTCTATATGTAGTTTAATCTCTATCCTGTCCTGCTTTCCAGGAATTATATTTGAAATTATGTGAGGCAGGAAATGACATTAAAATGAATTTTATTTCTGCAACTAGTTCATTAATCTCTTATCCTTTTTGGAAACAACTTACATATGGACGAAATAAAAATGCATATTACAATGAAGAAATAATGTATTGGTTTTCCTGTGATTGTTTTGGTCCTATATTAAAAAAAATTAAGATGGTTATAAATTCTGTGGCTTCTTTGGAAGGTTTGTCATTGTAAAATTGTTTTCACACTAATTATTTCTCGACCTTGCCTACCCAAATACTTCAGAGTGAGCATGTGTATGAAGTTCATGAGTGAAAAAGTTATTGTGCAAGAGATAAAATAGTGTGAAAAACAAACATAAACAAGAATGTGTTTTGACATGACTGGTTAGTTCTAAAATTTGGTCATCTTAAGTATATGAAACTGTGATGAAGTAAATATGCAATTGTGTTAAAATACAGAGTAAAATAATAAGTTGCTTATGCAAATCATTAAGAAAATTCTGAGAATGTTACCCAATTGAGAAAAGAATTTCATGATTCTAGTGGCAGAGTGTCTATAGACAGAATGAGGAATTTGGTGGGAGTATACTTTGGTAAGAGCCACACGGTTATCACATAGAAATTTTAGTAGAATGTAAGATAAAACTAAAAAAAGAAAGAAAGAAAGAAAGAAAAAAAGGAAAAAAAAATTTGCATAAGCTGTGTTAGTATGTAAGCAAAGAGTTTATAAGGAACAGAGAACAGTTCAAAGTCCTGAAGACCTCAAACTGTGGTGGTGAAAAATGGACAATGAAATGTGTAAGCTTCTATAAACTGTATCAAAATCCTGATCCTCTCTAGCCCTATTTACTCCATCCATCTGTGATGTTATTCTCTCTGCTTCAGCTCTAATGCGTCATCCGTAGAGGCCGCCACCAACCAAGTAGTGCTTGTTCTGTGAAATCCACTGAGCCTTGAATGCAAATAGGAGAAAAGTTTTTTTGTTTTGTTTTGGTTTTTTGGGTTTTTTTTTTTTTTTGGTAATGCCATTTTCTCTTTCTTTTTATTTATTTATTTTTTAAAAGATAAAAAGGACTTTATTTTCTAAAAAAAAAATATAAAATAGAGTGACAAGGAAAAAAAAAGAAATATGTAGCAATGCCATTGTGTAGAATGAATAGTGTTGAGATGGAGAGATGGCTCAGCCATTAAAGGCTAGGCTCACAACCAAAAATATAAGAAAAGATATTTTAACTCTTTTTGTAAAAGTCTTATTATTTCAAGCTAAGTTTTCTCAGTGTGGTCTGTATTTATGTATGGGTGCTTGTAAGCTCAATTCTTGCAGTTTATGTGTAACTTGGCCCCTTATCCAGTTATCTATAAGATCTATTTTTGTTTTGTTAATGAGTATTGATTTCTAGCATGCTTTGACCTTGTTCTTGTAATAATATGGTAAGACTGTGCCCATGCCTCACCAGCTTTTGATTCTTCATGGACTCAGATTTCTTGAGCTCTTTGGCTCTCATGAGTCCAGCTGCAGGACTCTTGAGTCTTCCTTTTCTGCTTTCCTTTCCCCTGCACTGTTTCTGGGTATCCTCAGAGGGCTTTCTCATTTCTTCTAACCCTAAGTGCATCCCCCTGCCTCCACATAGCCTCAAACGCTGCCAGGCCATTGTCCAGACACCCCTACTCCTTAGTTCCCAGAGCCAGCACTGGCCTTCTCCCAGGCTTCTTTTGTTCACTTTGCCTCATGATGGGTTCTTCAATACCCTTCATCCTTAGGGCCTTCCTGCTGCCAGACACACTCTTTGGTCTTGGAAGTGATGATACTTAGAATTGTTGCAGTTAACCAAGATGCTCAAGGTTTTCCTGCTGCTATTGACAACCTGTGGACTAAGAAACACGGGGATCTTGTCCAGTGCCCATCACTCTTCTATTATATTTATGCCTGAGAGTGTACAGTTTCTGCAATGTGAAAAATGGACACATGCTTTCCTGTTGTGACTAGCTTTAGTTTTGAGATTTTCCAGTATGTTTGATTAGGCCCTAAAGTGTTACCTGTAATAGAATACTGTCTTCTAGCTGTACCTTTCTTCTTTGAGGACATATTTGCCAACAAGATTGATACACCAAAAGATTTACCTGAATTATTTATCAAGTTTGAAATAAAAACTTCAGCATCAATCTAGTCCTGTTGCCAGGAACAACTTGCCAAGTCTGTCTCCTTCCTCAAGAGCAGATGCTTTTTTTTAGGTTCTTATTTCCACCTTGAAAATTAGCTTGAAAAACCTATGCAATTCATTTATTGCTTCTGCTTGTAAGATAATAATCAGTAATTCAAAGAATCGCAATCTTATCCTCTCTGCTTTTATTTTCTTCTCTTCCCTCCCTCCCTTTCTCCTTCTCTTCTTCACTCCTTTCTTTCTTTCTTTCTTTCTTTCTTTCTTTCTTTCTTTCTTTCTTTCTTTCTTGTTAATGTCCATATACCATACACCCTAAATTCTTTCATTATCAGTCATGTTACATAGTTAAGAACTATTATATAGATCAGACTTGAATTATTTTTAGATGGCTCCTCTAGCCTTAAGTAAATCTGATTGCCCACTAGTCAGCTACAGAGTAGTGTTAATGTGTGGACCTCTCAAGTAATGAGATTATTGGTGTAAGATATCACAACTGGCTTGATTTTTTAGACAATTGCCAGAACAGTTATTACCTTTCCAATAAAATGGGAGTTTGCACTAAACGTGGATGCCATGATGGACCCAAGCTCACTTTGCTAAGAATTTTTATGTTGCTAAAACACAACTTCTCTGTCAGTAGGTGATGGTTCCCTAATGATGGATTAATTCTCAGAAGTACCCAGATGGGTGACTTGCCAGTATGCAAACATAATTGGGTTAGTTTGCACAGTGTAAGCTTGTTCTCCTCAAGAGCTGTATCTAGTGTGGTCACCATCTTCTGTGCCTTCTACCACTGACTGAAATTGCCTCATGTGGATGTGACTGTAATTCATTAAAGGCTGTCTAGACTGCCTTTTTAAAAAGAAAAAGATGTGTTTCTTCATATGTAATAATGTAACAGGAATGTACTCAAGTGCCCTCAAACAGTCTACTTTGGGTTCTCTTTCCCTTCCTTTGACGTTTTGATGTCTTTTGTGCTCTGAATTGAAGGAGGAGGAGGAGGAGGAGGAGGAGGAGAAAGACCTAGTGCTGGCTGAAAGACACCAGTGCAGGCAGTGGTGTTAAGAGCCTCTACTTCTTGGAAAGTGGCTTGATTCATATGAAGGTTTGTCTGTCTCGTTTCTTAGACTAGCTCTTGATACTCCAGTAATTGGGAGGAATATTGTTAGGAAACCTGGGCTTTAAGAGTATTTCTGATGTCAGAAATTACGTAACAGATTCCCACTTTAGAAATGTTCATGTCACTTTCATGAAACATTGGGCCATAGTGGATGTTTTTGACTTTTCATATGATGCAAATGCACATCCTGTTATTTAGGAATTTACATTTATATGGGAGTAACACAAAGTGGAAGTAATCATAGGATATGGTAGAGGCTTGGGGACAAGTGTAGGGGTCAGGGGTTACAGGGCTGTTCCACGGACACCAGGGACCTGGTCCCTTCCTGTCATTCCTCCTCACTAGCCCATCAAACGGCAATATGATGTTTCTGAACTTGGCTTTCCTTCTAATTCATTAGTCAGCTTTTAGGCAATTGGCCACATTATGAATTTTTTTCTTTCATTCAACTTTTCAAAAAGATGATTTATTTTATTTTACAAGCATTGGTGTTTTGCTTGCATGTATGTCTGTATGAGGGTATTAAATCTCCTAGAACTGGAACTACAGAGGGCTGTTATCTGCCATGTGGTTTCTGGGTATTGAACCCAAGTCTTCTAGGAGAGCAGCCAGTGCTTTTAAGTGCTGAGCCATCTCTTTTGCCTCCACATTATGATCTTAACTAGAGTTATGGCTACCATGAAGGGTGAGATTAAGGCTGCCAAGGACAAGATATGATGGGTCAAAACTTTGTCGCTCTGATTCATCTTTTATGCATATGCTAGTGATAGAAATATTTTAGAGATAAATCAGAAAATTGAGCAGTATATTTTAGCCAAGAATTTAATGTGTCAGTTCTTCATCTTAAAGCAACCATCATAGGATCCAGTCTATTAACCATTTAAAGATATCTTTTAAGTTATTGCTTTTTTTTTTAGCACATTGAGTTAACATGTGTAGCCCTATGATAAAGTTTGAATATCTGCTCCCCTGAATATCTTTGATAATTGGACTAAGCAATCAATGAAAGAAGTCTGTGTCAAATGCACAAAAATACCCTGGACATTAGGATTGTCGGAGAAGCATATGTTTTATGCAAACTGAGAAAGTGAAGTAGTAATTTGTCCAAGTTCACAGGTGAATAAATTATGAATTATATCATTAAGTCACAGTGTGACTAATTCAGGAGAGAATGACTTGGCACACATTTGAATGAGTCATTTTTTTATTCTAAGCTTACATACTTCATCTAGCATTTATGAACGATGATAAAACAGTACCAATGCTGCTTATAATTAGTATTGATTTGAAATTAATATTGGCATCGGGACGGTTATTTTTGGTGTATCACCAGCTGTGTAAATACCCTTATTGCATAAATAGACTAAATTTAATCACAAAATTTATAGTGCTAGCAGTATTTACAACTTCATTGTGAGGCCAATGTTTTACACATCTGTCTTTCATTTACAATATCTTAAATATAGACTTTTATAACTCAGACAGGGTTATAAGTAGTTATTAAAAAACGTTATAATGAAATACTACTTGGAGGAAGGACTAAAAACTCTGAGAAGAGTTTCTTAATAATTAACATAGTTTGTATTAGTAACCCTTTCTTCTATGGAAAGAAATAGTTGCTTTTAAGATAGAAGTAGAAAGTTTTGATACAGCTCTTGGGAGTTGATTTATAATAATTTTAAAGATCTTATAAGTAATATTTTAGTATGCTCAAAATTATTGATTTTTTAAAAATGTCTGTCTTGTGCTAAATTATGGAATGTTGTCAAACAAGCAAAACTTTGTATAGTGTTCAAAGTGAGTCGGGGGAACACACAAAGTAGAGAAACAGACTTAGTAACTGAATTTCAAAGGTTACTTTTCTCTCAAACAGTGACTGTATATCTGTCTAGTTTAATTATGTAAAAGAAGACTTATGTTTTTACAGTTAATTTTTTTGAGCCCTGAGAGGCCAATTCCCCGTGTATTTCCTCCAGATGATTTTGTTTTGGATAAAATAATTTTTATCTGATTTTTCCTTTGAGAAAACATGGGCATTTGCTTCCTTGGCTCACTTACAGGTACTGGTAAGTACTGAGAGACCCACATGAATAAGCTTCACAGATGAGAACCCACCCCATGCAGAGAAGCCTCCCAGGCCAACTCTTTGTGCTATGCAAAGGCTAAGTTGCTTGAGGAAACAGGTACTGAGACTGCCCTGGTGCTCAGGTCTTACACACTCTTTTTATAGGGGCACACAGTGTTCTTGAAGATGGTAAGAAGAGATTAGAGACTGCTCACTGCTAGAGGGTTACAATTGGTATGTGAAACAGAATAAATGAGAAAGGACAATGAAGTAATAAAGAGATGGGGAGAAGAGAGATGGCTGGGAGGGGCAGAAGGGGGAAGGGAGTTTGAACGAGGGGATACATGGATAAAAGATATGACTTTATTCATAATAGAAAAAAGAAATTAAAAACAAAGAAGATTCTGTTGAAGTCTTTATCTTGCATCCCTGTTGATGTACATTGTATTTATTTTATGTTGTAAAATTAACATATCTTGTACTCTTTACTTCATGTGTGTGGTCAGCTTTCTCCCCTTGTGGAAACTATCTTTGACTTCAGTATTGAATATCATATTAGATACTTTCTGAACTTCAGATGGATATGTCACACCAGATCTAGGTGACAAATTTAATAAGTAATAGCTTATCGGTATAGTGTTTTGAGAATTCTGCTGCTAGGTTTATGTTATTAGAAAAGCTATGGTGATGTATTAATTAGGCAGAGAGTATCTTGACTTTTATGATATATCTGAACCTCAGAGTGCTACCTGGCAAACTGTAAATCGTAAATAATTCTTTGTTCAAAGAATGAATAAATTCTGCAACAATTGATAATAAAGTCAAACATATTTCATCCACTCCTGTATCAATGCTACAGAGCCTCAGACCTTTCTTTTATTATTATGAATAAAGTTTCATTGTTTTATCCACGCATCCCCTTGTTCAAACTCCCTTCCCCCTCCTAACTTTCCCAGGCACTCTCTCTTCTAGTATACATACTTGCTGGCTCATTATATATTATTCTGTCTTCAAGTTCAGAAACTAGGCTGTCTTGTAGGTAGTTAATTTTAGCACAACATTTAGATTCAAAGATATTAAGCAATAATTAGTTTTAGAAAGATAAGCTTTCCTGAAATTTAGTCATCATTGTTTAAAAACTAATTTTTAAAGTTTACTTACTCAAGTTGATAGATTTATACCAATCTTATTTCAAAATCCAACAAATATTAAACCAACAAAATCAGTCAGGATTCCTCTTTAATTTATATTATAGGGCATGTAAAATTAGAGTTCATAACTTTGCTGTGAAGTAATATTTGGGGATGATTTATTTCTCTGTATTATGTAAGGATATACTATGAATTTTTGTCATCAGAATACAAAGAAGAAATACTGTTCCCTTTCTGTTTTTCATAAGAGATATTAATTCTTAGAAATAAATCTAGATTATAGATTATTATTACCAGGTATGATACACCACCATGTTCCTGATTTCAGTGTTGGTATTTTTGAATTGTTATTTTTCTGTCACATTGGCTATAAGGAAGATTACTTCTTAGAAATAAAGTTAGATTTGTAGATTATCACAAGGTTAGTTTACCATCAACTTCCTGATTTCAGTGCTGGTGCATTTAAACTGTTGTCATTTCCCTATGTCCTTTGATCAAACTCTGCATAACCCATCATACCAAGAGGGAGGCAATTCTGTCTTGTACAGAAGTATACCTTTGTTCCCCTGGAATCCTCAGTGTCTTGGGTGAAAAGATACCCAGAACAATGGTTTTGGAATGTGATTCATGTACCTGTAAAGTGTGTCTCAGAATATTTTAGAGATTATTTTTTATTTAGAGACTATTTTTTGTAAAAAAAAAAAAATAATGATATTTAACGTTTTATTCTTTCATTGCTTGTTTCAGTAGTTAAAGAGTAGTACTAAGTTCCAGTAACAGAGTCTCGGCACTGACCAACGTCTTGGCACCCAGCTACATTGTATGCCTTGGTATTGTGCCATTTGAAATTTTAAAAAAAGTCAGAGAATAGACTTTTAATTGAATATGTCCTTACAAGGTAATACATATCCATTTTTTGTCATATGCCCTTTTAATATTCCATGCAGTGAAGTAGAAATAGGTATTGTCTTTTTGCTTCTCATTAAAAAACAATGCTTTTTTTTTTACTCAGAAAATTCTTGCTAAACTAGTTCCTTCTCAATAGAACACAGTAAGTTGAAAACTTGGCTGTCAAACTATGATAATTCGTACTTTGATGTTGTGTAGATACTTTCTGAAAAGGGGCTAGATGGGAATACTACAAAATAAAACTAAATGGCAGTATTTATGTTATAAAAAAATGTGAGGTTTAAAGTAGAATCCCCATCTTTGGAATGCATACAGCTGCTATAAGGACCTTAAGCATGCTCTGATATTTAAAATCATTTTGATGATATCGATACTGGTGTTACCTGATGTGGCATTTTTCTACTGCATAAGGAAATGCATTTGTGCTTAGAAGTTCTTGACTCAGTAGCTGATATTTTCCAGATGATCAACCCATGACATCGCAGCAGTAGGTACAGATCCCAGATGCATTCAAATGTAAGATAGTTGAAAGGATTATGATGTAACAGATTATAAATAGTCACGGGTGTGCTTTGAATTCTGTATTCTAAGTAGTCTTTCATAAACTAACATTTGTTGAATTTTAGAATAGTATTAGGGGAAAATACTAACCCTAACCTAACCCTAACCCTATCTGATACTCTATTAAATTTTTGTTCCTGTTACCATTGTCTATCTTTTGAAGTTGGGAATCTTTTTACTTAAGCCCACACAAACGAACATGGCACACTGAATGTACAAGCAGGAAAGACTCTGTTTGCTGTAGTGTCAGACACTTACTATCAGCTTGCTTTTCTTCAGGGCTGTAATGCCAGACACTTATCATCAGATTGCTTTTCTGCAGAGTAAATAATTTTCTTTGTTGATGTGGGATATTGTTGTGTATGCTGTGAATACCATTGGATAATAAAGGAATTGATTTGACCTATGGCAGAGAACCTTAGAAGCAGGCAGGAAATTCCAAGCATAGATACAGAAGAAGGAGGGGGGAGACAGGAGACAAAATCCAAGGAGCAAGATGTAAAGAACTCAAGTAAGCCATGAACTACATGACAAGACATAGATTAATAGAAATAGGTTAAGTTGTGAGAGCTAGCTAGCAATAATCCTGAGCCATAGGTTAATTAGTTTATAATTAATATAAGCCTCTGTGTGTTTCTGTGGGTCTATGAGTCCCAATCTTTGTTCAGACAGGTCAAAAACTTGTTACTACAATTCTTATTTTGTATATGTCCCTCTGGCTGGATATTGACATATATTTGAGTCAGTATAACATTTTTGTCACTTTTTCTTTCTCAGTATTAAAGGTGGGTCCTATAAGTAGATACATATGAAACATTTTAATATGCACAATTGCACAAAGACAGAGAGGTAGGGGGAGGGAGAGAAGAAAGAAGGGAGGGAAGAGGAGAGGAGAGGAATCAGGCTTTCTCAAAGTAGTTTCTGGCTGCACTCTTGCCCTTCACCTTTCAAAATTCTCCAAGAAGAGTGCAGTAGAGAACTAGAGACCATATTTAAAACATTTGGAAGTTAGACAGGTTGAACTAATGCACTATTAAAATGCTTAACAATACATTTATATTCTTTTGGCGACAAGTATATAGTCTTACCCACAATAGAAAAAATACACGTAGAACATTTTCTAGCAAATAACTAAAGGTAATGGAGATTCAAAATGATTGTCATTATCCACTGAGAATCATGGGAGAGGGAGGGAGGGAGAGAGAGAGAGAGAGAGAGAGAGAGAGAGAGAGAGAGAGAGAGAGAGTTGTCATTATCTACTGAGAACCATGGTTTATTCTTGAGAGTTCTACTGGTTCGGGTAAATGAGTAGGAATGAGGATTTATCTCCCAAATTGCTCCTTCAACCTCTTTTTCATACCATTTGATAAATCCTTGGAAAGCACTTCTCACTTATTTCCTATGATGTCAAATCTTGTTTTGTCCCCACAAGACTTAGCTGCTAATCTCTGTGTCTTTCTCTGAGCCCCTTGGGCACAATACTTACTCCAAGATATGTGAAGAAGTGGGCGAGGGTTCTCTTCAGTTTCCAGCAAGGTGTACATTTCTTCTTCTTGATAATAGTGAACGTTTAAGTTCTGAGTGTCTCAAAGTAAACTGAGGTCAAAAGGCCAGATCCTAGGTAGATTGGAATGGATTCTGGGAGAAGTTACTATTGATGTTTCAGAACTATGTTCTGGTGCCCTGTATCTTCTTCTCTACTGATTTGTCACTGAGACATAAGGAACTTCTTTTTATATAGATGTGAACACCTCTGTCTCAGATGTCCACCCATAAAATTACTTTGACATGTTTTGTGCTATAATTTGTTCACTTTGGTTCTTTGGTAAGAGAATCTAGGTTTTCAGTCCTGGAAAGAATCTTTGCATGGAAAAAAATGTTAGAGTGGTATATTTCTTGATTCTGTGGACGTGTTAGTTTGGTGGAGCATTTAATCAAAAATGGTTAGAGTCATTATCTCCAAAATTCATACTCAACCTAGAGACCTTGTTAGATTGTAACTGAGGCCAGTATATGTTATAGAATAGTATTTTGAAATGTGTTGCATTTGCTTTTGCTGTGGAACCTTTGTTTAATGATGCAAAGATGTGTCTAATTTGTTTGATTTAATAAAATTAACTGCATTCGGATGCTGAGTCAGAAGCTAGCTGTGAGGAAGTAGTAGGGAGGAACCATATGGAGGAGGGTTTTTTCATGAGTGCTAAGAGAAGATCACTGGGTTTTTGAAGACACAAGCAAAGGGAGAAGATTAGGTACTTGCTATTCATCCTCTCTAGGTGAGCAGAATTCTACCTCATCCATTGAGTCTTGAGGGTTTTTTTTTTTTTTCCAGTTTACCTACTACTTTTAATAAAATCACACAAAATAAACATTTCAGGGGGAAAAGGAGTTTGTGGGGCTGTGAAGTTGGTTCAATAGTTATTAGGAGCACTGACAGTTCTTCCAGGGGACCTGGGCTTTATTGCTCCTGCATGGTGGCTCACAACTATCTGAAACTCCAGTTCTAGGGGATCTGAAACCCTCTTTTCCCTTTATGGGCACCAAGAATGCTAGTGGTCCATGAACATATAAAAAAGCAAAGCTTCATATATATGATTATTTAACTTAAAAAAAAAAAAAAAAAAAACCAAACCAAAAGGAGTTTGTCTACAAGGAGAGCTGGCGGTGTGTGTCCAGGAACAGCAGACAAACTGGGCAGTTTGTTAGCAGACTAGCACCAGTATCTTCTCCAGGGGTAGGAGTTGGCCTTAGTGGGCATCCTTTGGCTTGATGCAGGGGGAGTGCTTGGTCCTGCTTTAACTGATATACCACCAGGCTTTGCTGACTCCTCATGGGAGGACTTACCCTTTCAGTGGAGGGGAGGGGATGGAGAGGCAGGGGTGGGTGTAGGGAGGAGAGGATGGGAGAGAACAGGAAGAAAGATGAGAGGGGGGTCTGTGGTTGATATGAAAAATTTAAATAAAAAACCCAATGTAAATGGACTTTCAAAGGAGGTCATCACCAAATGGCTTTCATGGAGACTGCCTGGCTATGTACCTAACCAAGGTTGTTGATTTCAGAGTCTTGAATTCTTTAGAGGGATAGAGATTTAGATAAAATTTCTTTAGTAGCTTTGAGAGGATGTCTGAGGGAACAGAATTCCTTCAGGCTGTGGCCACAGCTTTAGAATTGCTGCTGATAGCAGTGGCCTTGCACTTGCTGATTAGGATGGCTATGTCTGAAAGGCAGCCACACTAATAAACATCAGTATGTGTGAAATAGAATCTGTGCTGTGTTAGAATCCTCAAAGGTGACTATTAAAAGGCAAGTACTTAAGTATTTGAACTTCCCTACCCCCAGATTCTTGCTTAGAGAGCATTGTATTCCCAAGTAAGTTAAAGGTGCTATTCTCAATGACAGGTCATTTTGGAGGAGTTTTGAGGAAGATGAGTTTTTCTACTTAACATCTGAATTCCAGTATAACCTCTATAATATCCTGTAAAACCTGTAATCTAAACCTGTTAGCTACTCTTTGCGTTTGGTATTCTCAATTTTCAGAGGACATGCTATAAATCATGTGAGGAACTGTAGTCTTGAGATGGCACTGGGATAATTTTCTCCTAAGTTTAAAGTTCTTTATATCATATCCATCAAGATTTGCCCATAGTGTTGCTGTGGGACACCAGGTCTACGTATGGGAACACTGTATATAGTGTGCCTCTAGAAAGTAATGTACTTATACTGACATAAAAATACTAATCTCATGAAAGTTGGTGATGTGTTCTGTGGAAGGAAGTTCTTCCTAAATTTTGATTAAAATATTATCTTTTCAATAAAATCAATTTCCATTTAGCAAATTAAATGCTATTATGTAAGTTAAACTTACTGATGAAATAGGAAATAATTATTAAAGAATATAAGAAAGTTTTGTACACATAACAATGTTAGGAGCTTCACATTGTGATTTTGTTAGTAATTTACATTTTTAATGTTTTTTAAAGATTTATTTATTATGTATACTGTGGTGGAAATGCTCTCTGTATGATGTAAATAAAGTAACTGGTTTGGCCTATGTAGAACACCATAGAAGTAGGTGGAGAATCAGAGGACAGGCAGGTAGGAGAAGGGTGGAGTTAGTCTCCATCCGACCCCCAAAGAAGACAGACATGTAAGAGATACAGGTGAGCCACAGGCTGAGCCATGTGGTGGGTTGATTAGTAGAAATGGGTTGATTTAAGACGAAAGAGCTAGCTAGTAATGTTCATGGGACATGGGCCAAACAGTATGAAGTAATATAAGTATCTGATTCATTTCTTTGGGGGACAAAAGCCGCCGCTGACCAGGTACAAACCTCCGGGTCCAAATGGGCCCGGGAAAACCTTTTACAACAGTATACACTACAGAAGAGGGTATCAGATGTCATCATAGTCGTTTGTGAGCTACCATGTGGATGCTGGGAGTTGAACTCAGGACCTCTAGAAAAAACAGTCAGTGCTGTTAACCTTTAAGCCATCTCTCCAGCCCTAGTGTTTCTTCTTAACATATTATCTGAGATTAGAATTATATCACTGTAACAGAGAATGGATCAAACCCTGAATTATATAGAAGTACTTACATTCTTTTCAAAATTTATTTTTGAAAAGATTAAATAGTCCAATTTAAAAGTGACTAATAGCAGTTGCAAGAAACAAATAGTAAAGCCAGTTACACTCATTTCTTTAAAAAGTGTGCTCCTAAGCCCATAAAATTCTGTTTAGTACCCAGGGCAGGCCCTTGCTAGGGCTAATGACACAACACTCTAGAGTTCATGTTAACATTAGATTTCTAATTTATAATGCAAAGATAATGCATACAGCTGAAAAGCCCTCCTAAAAATATAGAACTTCTATTTATCAAAGCTGCCAACAGTGCAGTTGTGGGTTACACAGAAAAATCAGCGTAGTAGGGGTTAGAAATGTATCCTGAACTGAACAGTTAATCTTCAGATTCAGCTGGTGTCCTGTTTGCCTGTGCTTTGTGTGCCTGACTGTTAATTGGTACCTCAGACTCTACGCTAATTAATAGAATAGCAAGGGGCAGGTGGCCCCATTCTATTTTGATAATCCTCGTCAGCAAGACCTGTGTAATCTTCTTGTTTAATTATAATAAAATGTGCAGTTGGGGTTCATGAACTTTCTACAGGTTTTTTCACTTGGAGTTCACTGGTCAAGGGCGGTCTTGCAGCTCTCAGAACTCTACTACACATTGCATGCCGAGTCAGTCTTTTGTGTTTTTCCTTTTTTAGCCACTGCAGATACTAACTCCTAGGTTTGCAAGTGGCTAACTGATGAAACTTGTGCTTGTTTTAAAAATAGTACACAACTGCATCTCAACTCAGAGAATGAAAATATAGTGCTATATTTGTGCTTTTTTTTTCTGAGTGCAAATGAGAATGTTTGTTTAGAGATATTTAAATTTAAGAGTCCTTAATGGATGAAAATATTAGAGTAATGTTTTCTCTGGAAGGGAGCAACTAGGCAGGAAGTCAAAATAAATGGAACTGCTTTGCTTAAGAACTTTCAGGACTGAGCTGTGAAATGACTAGACAATAGAGGTACCTACCAAGGTGCATATTTTTTGTCATTTCCATTTTAAAGAGATCATTATGTTTTCACATTTAAGAGTAGAATTACATAAAATAAATTCATGATATTAATGGTAACTAGTCTTAATATTGTGGCCCATAAAATGCATTATTTATTTGTGGATAATGAGAGAAAAGGGAGAGGATTTAAAAAACAAAACAAAACAAAGACCTCCTAAACCTCCTTGGCTGTTAATAACTTGAAACTTAGTAGAAAGGAAATAACACTCCATTTATAAGAACTCCAATGTAAACAAACAGGAGCTGCAATAGGAAATAGCACGTGGACCCATTTTATAAGACTTGGTCCATGTTCACTTTTCAGATCAAACTTCCCGTAGGTATTCCTTTTTGGCCAGACTAAACCCAAAACAAATCTTTCTCAAATAGGAAAGAGCAATATTTTAATGAGGTAATGTTTTGGGAAATTAAAAATAGTTACTTGTACTTTTGGTATTTCAATTATTTTTTTAAAATTTGATTATAAAATTTTATGTAAACTTAGATGATATGTTCTTTGCAGGTTACTACATGATAATGGAATATGATGGTGCTTGAAATTAAGCAAAGAGTCTTGATATGTATTGATTTGCATTTATAATTAAAATGAAAATCCATTATCCCAAGTCTGTGGTTTCAAGTTGAGAAGTAGTTTTGCCATCTGAGGGATGTTCGGCATTGTCTGAAGATTTGTTTTCTTCTTACTATCAAGAAGGAGCTCTTCTGAATCTGCTGAAGGAGGAAAGGTACATTGCTAAACACAGTCCTTTCCAAAGTTAGGATGGAGAGACCTCGGTCTGTGTGATGCTCCCCTCTGATAAAACACTGCCTTAGACATCATTACTGAGTTGTGAAAACACTTGCTGAAGAAATGCTGTCCATGAAAGGGATGTTATGCATGAGCACATTTTGGGCTGTGTGGAGTCATTAGCAATAACACATCCCTAATACTTTCTCTTTCTTGCGAGCTGTATTTTCAGGAGAAAAAGTGTTTCATGGGAAGGAACATTCAGATATTCATGGAAAAAAGCAGTTATAAATTCTTTGTAGTGACTTTTTTTTCATTTTCCACTACATTTATACACACAGTGCTATGAAGCATAGTACTGTGTTGGCTTGGGAAGAGTACACTCTAATTGCAGTGCTGTGTCCTCTTCCAGGTCTTTTGATGTATAATGAAGCTTTACATCATTTGACTACTGTAAAGTACCTATATGTTAGGAGTTTTTTAAGAGGATTTAAATCTGGCAACTAGCATAAATGCTATAAA
Organism: Sigmodon hispidus; assembly: GCA_004025045.1. Lineage (NCBI taxonomy): Eukaryota > Metazoa > Chordata > Mammalia > Rodentia > Cricetidae > Sigmodon > Sigmodon hispidus. The sequence continues at coordinate 76,142 of PVIH01008404.1, read as the reverse complement.
AGTTGTAATCAAAAACAAAGTGCATAGTATTTTATTTATACTGTATATGTGACATGTCCATTAGAGATTAAAAATATTTCTAAGTCTATAATTTCTGAGACTGTAGAATGGACCCCATTCCTACTAGTGAGTCTTGGCTGAAAAAGTCACAAATATTTGTTCTTCTGGGCTCTTTTTCGGGTGCCTTTGGCAAAGCATGGTGTTTTTAAGGACTTGTATGAGTGATGGGAAAGGCTTCTCTCACGTCTATATGTTCCTGAAAATACTGTGCTAGGTAATAAGGAATAATGTGTCAGAAAACAGCTTAGTGTGTTTTCATGTTTTATCCCTGGGAGAGAAGAATTCAGACATGTGCCTGGCTAGGGGAGCCCCCGAGAACTTGGATGGCAAGAGGCTTTGTTCACAGGAACACGGAGGCTCATTCAGCTCTGTGGCTGTGGTGCATTTTATAGGAAAACCTGTGTCTAAAAATAGATGCTGATTGAAACTTCTTTTAGAGCACAGGGCCATATGTTTTTAAAGGAACACTTGGTTTAATTAGGAAGAAAATATGAAAACCCCCTATTTGGACACAAGGCTTAGTATTATTAGTTTTTAGAAAGTGTCTTTGTGGTAACATACCTAGGTAAATGTTTCAAATCAGGGATTTTCTGAGTAAATAAGTAACTACTTGGCTGCATTAATAATTCTCATAGTGCTATCAGAGTGTGCTTCTCTTTGAACGATTGTGGAGGGCATTTGCAATCATTTGGCACAGATTCCCCAACCCCTGCTGGATTTTGGAAGATTTTCTATGTGAGACATAAGGTGTGAAACTGAATTCTTTATGACCTTTGGTTTTTATGTGTTAATTCTTCTTTGAAGAATATTTATTCTTAATTATGTTTATGTCTGTGTACCTGAGTGTCAGCTTGTATACACCTGTATAGTGCTTCCAGAGGTCTGTGGAAGGAGTTTGATCCAGTGAGATGTTGTCTGGTGATTGTGAGCAGCCTGATTGGATGGCCGGATGCCAGCTTGAGTTCTTGGTAAGGGATAGTAGTTTAATCGCTGAGCTTCTCTCCAGCCTTTTATGTTATGACTTTTAAAAGTTCACATAATATACCTAGTCCATAATTATTAGTGTTATACTGTGGTGATACATTGTATATTAAATAAAATAGTCTAGAATGTCAGAGGTCAGCGCCATCTCTCCAGCCTTTTGTCTTTGTTATGTTTTGTTTTCGAGACAGACCTAGAACTTGTTTTGTAGACCAGGCTGTCCTCAGACTCACAGAGATCCCCTTCTCAAGTGCTGGGACTAACAGCATGGGCTATCTTACTGTTGAGTTTTGATCTCAGAGACATCCAGATGGATGTGGTGAGGTTAAAGGTGGGGATTAGCACTCTCTGACCTTCTTGGCTTGCTTGTGGGTGATTCTGTTCTCTGATATTCCAGACAAATTTTATTAAATATGCGATATATCATCACATTATGTTATATAATAGGAAAAATGTTTGTATTTTTATATAATTTACAAATTTATTTACCAAGAATCCACTGCACTAATGTAATTCCTGAAATTTCAGTTTAGAAAAAGACTATTATAATTAAGTTTCTAATTAAAATTTTATTTAAGTTATGATAAATTAGTATATGTATTGAAGCTTCTGTTTATTTTAGAGACTGAAAATGGTGTAATATGAAACATTTTTTAATCTATTTGGTTGCAAGATAGACTTACAAGTTTCTCCGATTGGGTCTCTAACACATAAATGGTGATGTAACTGAATGTAGGAGTCCTGAAACATTGGTAACAATAAAAGGTTTCTGGATGTACAAGGGTCAAAATAAGTTCAAAGTCAAACATGTAAGGAACTTAAGGCATTCCTTTCAGAGTCTACCACTGATATTTCCTGTGACTTCACAGAATCTGAAACGGACCATGTGCACATGTACACACGCAGTACTACGTATACTGCCTGGCTGCAGTGACGATAAGTATACCTTCAATAGCAGAACTCAATTTCAAGGCTTTCATGTGCTGTGAACAGCAAGCAGTTTTCATGTGCATATTAAGTTTCTTCTCGTATAGAAATGTGTAGAGGGATTATATTTTAGTACAATGTAAATATTACTGACAACTACTAGTTTAATAAAACAGTAACTGGCCCAAAGGCAGACAAGAAGTGTAGACAGGGCTACCAGACTTAAAAAATCTCTGGGAAGAAGAAGAGTCAGAGAGACAGACACTAGTAGATACAGAAGACAAAAGACTAAAATGCTACTCTGAGAAAAGGTACCAAGCCACATGGCTAAACAGATTAGTGGAAATGGGCTGAGTTAAGACAAGAGAGCTTGCTAGCAATATACCTGAGCTAATAGGCTGATCGACATGAAATTAGTGTAAACTGTGTGTTCCTTTGGGATTTTGGGATGCTGATTCAGATCTTGGGGTTAGTCTGGGTCAGAAACATCATATACAGAAGTGGAATTTAATTAAGAAAATGTTTTGATATTTCCTAATATCATTTAAATATGAAACAGATTTAATTAATCAAATTAAGTAATAAAGTAACAATTTTTAAATGAACTCTTAATTTATGAAAATTGCTTCTCAGCATCAACAATTATATAATTGAAATACTAACCTAATCTGAAAAACAATGAAATACTTCATATCCTCCAGTATCTACTATTCAACCATTATTTAATTTCTTATGCAAATATATTTGAGCACATTTATCTCATTAGTATTTAATTTTCCTTTAATATTTAATAGATACTGAAATTATACATACCAAAGAATTGTCTAAAAATAAAATTCTTGATGATGATTTGTCCTTGGTAATGTTTTTTTGTAAATGCGTTTTTATTTCTTTTTTTTTTTTTTTTTTTTTTTTTTTTTTTTTTTTTTTTTTTTTAAAACTTTATTTATTTATTACTTATTTATTTATCTTGGTGTTTGCCTGGAACTGGAACTACAGACAGTTGTTAGCTGCCATGTGGGTGCTGGGAATCGAACCCGGGTCCTCTGGAAGAGCAGACGGTGCTCTTAACCGCTGAGCCATCTCTTCAGCCCCCGCGTTTTTATTTCTTTATCTCTACATGGGACATGTAAAAGTCTCTTCCATATAAAGGTATTGCCAGGGAGAAAAGTTTAGAAAGTTTTGTTATTGATTAACAAACATTTGTGGAAAGCCATGTTAGAGGTAAAAAATGAAAACTACCTTGTCAACCAGGCTGTGTACTAAAGCTACAAATAATCTATTTTTTAGATTTAGAGCAGGTTGATTTTTCTGATCTAAGTGCCCACAACCAGGGATGTTTAAAGATTCCTTTGGATTTAAAAATATCTAAGTATAGATAACGACATATTTTGAGCATGAAATATCATGTCCCAACTTGAAATTTTATATATGTTTCACGCATATTTCATACATGTAGCCTGAAGATAATTTTACATAGTATTTCTTGCACACCTGCATTTTGACTGAAAACTATCACAGAATTTCATATGTGGAATTTCCCACTTATATTGTCAGGTCAGAGTTCAAAATTGTTCAATTTTGTAACATTTTGGGTTTGGGGATTTTCATCTGAAACTTTAAAATACAAACTGAAAGTTTTGTGGTTACATTTATGATTCATATTGGAAATTTCCTCAGTTTAGTTCTTCTTAATGTGAGAATATTTCTCATTGGTAACACAAAGCTCATAGGGCTCAAAATAAACATAACCTTACATCTTTCCACTTTTATCATGCATCTAGTCCAAAGCTTTTCTCCATAATTTTCAACCCTCTTCATAGAGACTTCTGCCTACTTCTATAAGCATGTGTCTGCCAAAAAAAATTCCCTGTGTGGTAAAATGTTTTATGTTTGTATATTCTTTCTAACTCTTATGTTACAGAGCCTTGACCTTGACTCAGATCTAGAAACTGTGGTGGCAGATGGCAGGATTCAAGACTCATTTTCTAAAAACGTGTTTATATGTATGTGTAATGTATGTTTAGGATGTGGTTTGAAGCATGTGTTCACAAATGAAACTTTTTTATCAAAGGTATAATACATGCAAATTTATACATATGACATGAATAAGTTTGTAAGTTTTTATGTGTGAACTTCAGTTTTATGTGGCATCTAGCAAATTACATGCTTTTACAAGTAGAATTCAATTGTTCAGTGTGGAAGTATTGCAAAGCACATGAGTAATCTGATTTCATGGCAAGACATAATACATAGGGGGATGAAATGTCCTACTCTGAATTTTAGTAGAATTGGGTTTTATGACCACAAGTCAAGGGCACTTTCCATTAGACCACATCAGATATATATTGAAATCTAATAGGATGATACTTCATAATGACAGTTTTGTTGAATTTAGGAGTACTGATTCTGCAACTTTGGCCCTGAGGCTCAAACACTTAGCTACTTGAACAGTGATAATTCTAGTAGTTAATATACTAGAGTCCATATCTGCACACCGTATGCCATGTGTAATGAATGCTCAGGTAACTCTCTTCTTGCTTTGAGAAAGTACTTTCTGCCTGATGATGACTTTGTATAGGGTTTTTGCATTGTTGAGTAAGTATGGAATTTTCTGTGGATGTGGTGCTAATTGATCTTGGTCCCTTACCTTGGTTATAAAACCTGAGAAAAATAAAGTCCCCAAGAAAACCCTAGTAGACTCGTGAGAGGAAAGTATGTTGCATGAATTCTGGTTGTATTAGAAGAGACTCAGAGCCAGATATCAAGGAAAGGCTGAAATATCAAAGAGAGGAAACACCACAGTCAAATCTCACCCAGCTATCTTCCAGCTTCCCCAGCTGCACTCCTGATTTCTTCTAATACCTCATCTGTTTCCTATGCCTGCCTTAAATACCTTCTTCACCCAGTTGTATCACATCCAGGTTAAGATTAAAGGCATGAACTACTATATTATTTGGTAGTTAGCCTTGAACTCATAGAAACACAGAAAGATCTCTGTCTCTGGAGTTATGGGATTAAAGGTAAGGCATCAACACTGCCTGCCTGGGAGCCTGGAACTCCCTCTGTAAACCAAGCTTGCCTCCAACTCAGATCTGCTGGGATGAAAGGCATAGGTCACCAGCCTTTTTTTTTTCCTGTGCTGGGCTTAAAGATGTGAGTTACTACTCTCTTGTCCTCCTGGATTGACTGTGGTTAGATGCCTGATTTTCCAGACTGATTTCATTAAATATATAACATATCACCACAAAATATCTCTTATTTATCACATTTATTGAGTTCTGAATAATTACTCCATTGTTATGTTTCAGTACCAGTCAGGATATTGAGAAAAGGAAGTATGGAGTCAACATTTGTATTTTATAGTGATTTTCTAACACATTAGATTCAAGTGTCACTTTTTATTTTTTTAGAATTTGTGATAGAGCTTGGATCAGTCTAATTTCATGGATTGTTTTTCTAATTGTCTGTGTATCACAGACTATATAAAAATTAAGAAAGTAGTTCTTATATTTGCTGTAAATTTTGAAGGATTTGATATGATTTTAATAATTCCAATATGGACAATTAATTTATTTTCAATTTGCTTGCTTTTCCTTTTAGTTATCATAGGTCTTATCGCACTTATGTGATACACATGAACTTATCATCATGTCAGTACTCCTTCTGTATAATGCATGTGTACAACATGTCTGCTCATTGTGTAGAATTTGGAACAACTTCGATTGGTTATATGGAAGACTATAACATCTTAATATCTATGAAATGCCAGCTGGACACAAAAATTATAGAAAGCTGAAGCAGCAGAATATAGTTGTAAAGTTCTGCCTCTTACAAAACACCTTTGTTTCCTTACAGACTGCACACATTAAATATGAGTCTTAGTGTTTCTCATTATTTGGTGTCTTGTATTCTCAATATTATTACTAGTATATTTTTTGGAGGAAAACATTCCCTTAATATTACTAAGTTTTTTGAGTCCTCCACCTTTTTCACCATGATTACATTGTTTTGTATCGAAGTTGATATTTATGAGAATTTAATTATGATTCCCTTAAATATTATCAAATGGGCTATAGCTATTTTTAAGTCTATATGTTTTATAAAACAAATACTAGACTTTTCCAAATTATTGATCATTTCTTTGTGCCTGACAGAAACAACTTAGTAGGAGAGGTTATTTATTTGGTCAATGATTTCAAAGGTATCCGTTTATCATGATGGGAAAGATATAGAGTAGAACACTTCACATTTGCATCAGGGAAACAGACAAGAAGGCACAGGGAACAAGACACCCTCAGGGACCCATCTTCAACGAGCTACTTCCTTTGCCTATGTCCTAACTCCTAAAGATCCAGAACTGCCCCAACTATGTAATGCCAGCTGGGTACAAAGCTCTTAAACCCTATTCACAGGTACATTTCATCTCCAAACCATAATATTAGTATTTTTGAGACCACTGGCATTTAAACCATAGCAATAACATTTGGAGTTATCTATATTTCAATTTTTTTTAGGACTATGACTGCCCTTTAAGAAACTGTACTCCTTTCAGAGCAGAAACTCAAATAACCTTGTATGTACAACATGATAAGGAGAATTGTTTAGAAATGTAGAATAATGTTTTGTATTTCTTTTAGAGTTTTCTTTTTATTAAAAATCAAAACCAGAGGGAATATTAGGACACTGGTGTCATGAAGGGAAAAGTGAAAGTGGGCAGGGGACTTTACCTGTGGAAAAAAGAAGAATAAATAACACCAAGGATGTTTGAAAATTAAAAAAAACCCATTATTTTATAAACTTAAAAATACATATGATATATATGCATGCATACACACACACACACACACACACACATATATATGTTGCAATGATGCAGTGATGTTATACTACATGGAGTATAATGGTGCCCCCAAGAGCCATAGACACAGACTAAAAAGTAATGCCACATAAAACCTTTAAAACATTTTAAATTAGGTGTTTGTCAGAAGATGTCCAAGAGACTCCAAAAGCAGCATAGATTATTGCTATTGCCCTTGGCTACCTTCCAGGACTTGAAGAAAAGACCCTATTGCTAAAGAAACCACATACTTTGGACATAGGATTATTGGAGAAATAACCTGGAGCTACCTCCTCTATAGACTGTCTATCTCTCATATTCCAGAAGGTGATATTCAAGTTGTCTGGAAAGCAAAGAAATTGATGGCACTACTTAGCTGTAAAGCCTACAAAAACTGTATAATGTTGGACATCAGTTGACATGCTGACTTGGATGGGGAAATTTTTGCAAGGTTTCATCCTTAAATGAAGAGCTACAATTAATTAATTAATTAATGCCAAGACAAGCAATCTATTTTCTTCAGTGATGAGCTCCCTGATAGGTTATCCAATATTATGTAGTCAACCCTAAACATATATATATATATGAGAAATACTAAATGGAGACAGTAGGTCTGTGCATATATGCATATGGGTATGTATCAATAATAAGAGATTGTGAATTTGAGGTAGGGGAGCATATGAGGAACTGGAAGGAGAACAGGAAGGGGAGGAAACAATGACAATACAGTATTCTCATGTATAAAATTAACAGAAAAAACATTTAATTTAAAAAAATAAGTAAATATTATTTTTTAAAAAATTAAAACTTGGTGAGAAGTAGAAATGCCAATTATTTTTGAGTTACTTTATTGGAGTTTGAAATGTTAGGTCTGCTATCTGATTAAGGTAGAGAGTTGAAGTTTCCTCATTTCTCATCACTACATCCTGAATGCTTTACCCTAGGGTGAGACGTTGAGGGGAGAACTCTGCTTGATTATTCATTTTTCTTTCTGAACTGTAAGATAAATGTTAAGCCATCCTGAGGAGCTTATTCTAAAAATGCCATAGTACAATAAACTCTTTGTGATGTAAATAGCACAGGGTAACTATTTACAATGCAATAACCTTGAGTTCACTTGTTAAATACAAGCCAGTGTCCTTGGCATTGACTGGGAGATGAAATAAATAATCTTAAATAGGATATAATTCTTTTCACTCTCTGTCTTGTGCTTATGCCCACACAGAGATAATTAAATTGGTGGGTGGAATGTTTTTGCCTATGGATACACACATGAAATGTTTGCTGTGTTCTACACTTTTTCTTGGTGTTGGTGTTATGGTCTTTGATTGCCCATTACTTTTTACTGGATAACTTCAACTACACCACAAAGTGTGACAGAGGTAACTCTGCCCTGGAGTTAAAGAATGCACACTATTATTTAAATGATTTTGCTTAATGAAAATGTTGTTATTGCAGAGGCAACAGAAAAGCCAGAACATTTTTCTGGGAGGCCAAACAAGATGATGATGAGAGACATTCCTAAAAACAAAGTAGAGGTAGCATTCCTCTAAGAGGGAGGCCCTTTCTCTCTGAGAGCCCATGCTGGAATTAACTGGTGTCATTTTGAAGGAGTGGTCTGCTAATTGGAATCTCCTGATTGTACATAATGCCAACACCTTTCTCTATTAATTATTTCCCATACTTACAGCTGTATATGGGGAAACTGCCTGAAAATGTATACATGTCTAGGAGGAACGGTTGCAATTTCATTAACTTCTAAAAGCTTTGTGAACTTTAGCAGTTACTTGGTGTTATTTTATAATTTCTTTTTTAGCGGTGGAAGCATTATGTTCGTGTATTGTGGTGATGGCGTGCTGAGTAATTGCAAGGTTCATTATACTACCAAGACCCTCAAGGGGTATTTATGGATATTCATGTGCAGTGAACCATTGAACTTGAACTGGTCATTTGTGTCTCCTGTGGCTGGAATTGTGTTTACACTAAATGGTAGGAGAAGCTTTAATTATGAAATAGGAAAGCAGCAATGTTATCTTTCTTTAAAGTGGCAGGTGAACTGAAGAGAGGAGCCTCTATGTTTTACCCTCTACTAACAAATTATTGCTAATCTTCATTATCAAAGAAAGTCACTGAAACTCTTTTCTTTTTAAAAATATTTTATGGGTATTTATTTTAAGATGCTTCAGTTAAAGTAACATGGATAAAAAAATGAGACTTTATTCTATAAAAATAAAAAAATAAACCCGAAACTTAATTTTGAAAAAAAAAGTGACAAAAATCATTCCTGTTAGATTTAGATAGAAATGAAGTGTTTTTTTTTTTTCAGAGAATATTAGCTATGTCATAGAATCTCTAGAAAGATAAGAAAATCAAGCATGAGAGAGACAAACACAAGAAGAATAATGAAAGCCTCATCCATGAAAAATGCCAACAGTCTATAGAACTTTTGGGAGGCATTTCAACTGATGTTGCTTTCACTTCATCTTTTATGTCATGCTGAAACTGGTGTCTCTGTGCTCTCTAGACACGCAGTGCAGCCACTGCTTCCACAGTCACCAGTCAGAGTTAACACACTGAAGTCCTTGTTAGTGTGTTCGAAAGCCTGGGACAGATACATGTCACTCAGAATGTTCAGTCCTGTTCATGTCCTAGATACAGAAGTGAGGACAATGAGGCCCTGGTATTTTTTAGCCTTTATTCTTTCAAACTAAGCAAAAAGTATGCAACATTCAGAAAGATGCTGTAAGTAATATCAGTACTTACTTCCTGGCAGAGTCTGGATTTGAACTGCTATAGGTAAAATAGGGATATTTAGATCTACAGCTGTAGTTGGAGTTCGGAGCTGTTCATTCTGGAAAAGATTTAGCTCAGGAGTTAATGTGATGTGAACTTAGGACCAGATAGTATAAGTGAAGAGATGTGAAGGAAGTTAGATGATCTGGGAACAGAGTTTTAGGCTGAGGACTCAGTCATAGAACTTTGAGCTAGAACATGAGGGATGTATTTGAAGAAGAGGTGAGGCTACCAGGATCAGGCCTCACTGTGGCAGCCACCATAGATAGGACTTTCCAAGGGCATCTTGAGCAGTTGTGGTAGGATGGCATCCCTCTGATGTTTTCTGTAGCTCAACATGAAGTTAACGTAAATATCTAATTCAGAAAGGCTTCAAGCTTCATTTCTCTATACTGTTCCTAGAAAATGACAGTGTGAAGATCATCACAAAAGAGATGGTATTCTACGGCCAGTAGAAAACACAGCCAAGGACTGTGACATAAGTTCATAGAGCAAAGTAGGTATTTTTTTCCTATTGTCAGTTTGTAGTCCTGTGCATTTCATTCTATTGAAAAGGATCTACATTTGAAGCAAGTGAATATTAAGCCTCTAGCCCTGTTGAACTTCCTCTGTGTTCTTGTTTCTTTACACATCCTTGGAGGAGGTGCTAATGAGATGCTCTGAGCACTTTGAAGAGTTTCCACCATAAACCTCTGAGAGACCTCTGAGTGGAAGTAATGGCGAAGGTTTAGCCCACGTGGCTGTCTTAATAGGTCTTAAATTATCTGGATAAATATAAGTTTTACACGTTTTGGTTGAAGTTGAATTTGAATGTTTCATTTGGCATAATTCTTCGGCTAACTCGCCGAATGGCTATGTTTTCACTTTCTGGCTGGGTGTCTGCCTTCAGAGTCATAACCACATGGCGTACTGACTGGGATGAAGCTAGTGCAAGCTGATTTGATGAGGAGATGCCTATGTAGGAGGGTGCTTATGAGACAGAAGGGAGCTCTAGTTCCTTGGAGTGTTCCTCCAAGATGACTAGACATTAGATTGTATGTCGACCTAGTGACATATCACTAGTTGTATCTGATGCCATTATCCCTAGATTTCCTTTTCTTTAGTTCTAAAATAGAAGCATTGTCCTTCTTCCATTTTGTGCATGTTGAATGTCTTCTGATGTTACTGTAATGTCTTCAGCACAGAAAGAATTACTGTATGTCAGGTCAGTGATAGGTTCTACTAAAGGGCAAAGTAGTTTTCCTCCTACTGTACTATTCTGTAATGGAACAAAATTTATTAGTGAAATAAAAATTTAAAATCTATATTTTCAAAAAAAAAAAAAACCCAAAAACTTGCTTGGTAAATACTAAGCCAATCCTCAGGCTTGTAAAACTTTTTCTTGCATGGAATCTAAAAAGTCTTTAGTGAGGTTATGAAGAAGTACTACTTTTCATACAGACAAAAATTCAAGGTTGTCTAAAGCTCTGCTTTGACTCTAGAGACAGGTAAAGGGGAGCTAAGAGAGTGTGTCACATGTCCAGCTGTGGAAGAAAGAGATGCCATATGGTTTTAGACTTCTTTTTAAGCTGTCAGCCATCTGCCATGAGGAACATATTTTAATATAGACAATTGACTGTGGAAATATTAAGAACTTTAGCATGTTAGAAATCGAAACCAAGAATTATGACATCATGTGCTACTTCTACATGAAAGAATTTTATGTGCACAGAGTACATAACTTTCAACAAAAAAAAAATTGGCTTTCTCAAACCCTTGTATTTTTCTTATTACTAATTTTTGGAAGTACTAATAAATAGGTAAGTCAGTATGTGTTAAGCAAGAACAATATTTCATCATTACTAATGTCTTTCATTCTACTTTTAGAAACTTCCTCTATTTAGGTACTTTCCTATTAGTAAAAGCTAGGCTTTTTATGTGATATCTTCATATGGCATATGGTAGAAAACCTGAGCATCTTCCATGGGGGTGGATTAAGCAAGAACTGTACTGGGGTATTGAATGCTTGCTCCTTATATCTAAAGCCAACTCAAAGGTAGTAGCAGGAAACACAATCTAAAGTAGAATTCTTTTAAGAATATTATCCCCACTTAAAATTTGATTTTTAGCTTCCTCCTTTAGTTCACATTGTATTCCAAGAGTTTCATGCATGACTTTACTTGGGGGAGTGATGGTAATCTTAAGACTGGTCTTGGTTTGAGACTGCTTATCGCCTTTGCCATTGACTATCATAGGAAGCAAACAGATCTTCCTGCAGATTTTGAATTTTTGTGCAAGGACATCGCGGCATCGATTTTATAAGAATGACAAAGAATGTCCTTGGAAACTTTCTAAAATAGAGCTTATTTGAAAACAATTTGTCACAGGAACTATAGTAGTCTTACTGCAGAGTTCATGTGCCAAGGTACTGGAAGTTACAGTGCATCTAATACTTTCTAAACAGACATACATACAGACAACAGCAAACATTTTATGTGTTGGTTTTCTATATGTGGAGAAAAGTCTGTCTTCAGCACTTTTCTACTTTCCTACTTTCTGGTTTGGGAAGCTCCATCTTATTTCGTCCACGAGCCCGTAGTGCTGCCTCACTGCCTCCCATCACACAAATCCAATCAAGGAAGGAAAAAGCATATTTCCTCAATCCCAACTACCCCCACTATCCTTTGAAAATTCAAGTACAGCTTGAAATTAGCTTGGTACTGCCTCCTTTATTGTACAGGATTGTTTTGGCTATCCTGGGTTTTTGTTTTTCCATATGAGTCCGAGAATTTTTTTTCAGGTCTATGAAGAATTGTGTTGGGATTTTGATGGAGATTACATTGAATCTGTAGATTGCTTTTGATAAGATTGACATTTTTTTATTATGTTGATCCTACCTATCTAAGAGCATGGGAGACCTTTCCATTTTCTGATATCATCTTTAATTTCTTTCTTCAAAGATTTAAAAGTTCTTAGTAACAAGGAGGACATGTATAAATTTCCCTAGGAAGGGGAAATATATAAGATCTCCTGGGTAAACTGGAAAGGGGATGGGGTGGAGATGAGAACATTAGGTAAAAGGGTGGTAGTGTTGAGGGAAGGACAGAGAGGGAGAATAAGCAAAGAGAAATCTCGATAATGGGAGCCATTATGGAGATAGGAAGAAACTTGGTACTAGGGAAGTTTCTAGGAATCCACAAGAATGACTCCAGCTAAGACTTCTAGCTATAGTGGAGAGGGTGCCTGAACTCACTTTCTCCTGTATTCAAATTGAACTACCCTAATTATTATCATAGAACCTTTACCCAGTAACAGATGGAAGCATATGCAGAGATATACAGTATATACAGTAGGGATTATATGAACGGGGGGGGGGGGTGTTAAGGTCATGATGGGGAAACCCACAGAGACAGCTGACCTGAGCTAGTCAGAGCCCAAGGTCTCAGTATTAACAACTAGAAAACCTACATGGAACTGAACTAGGGCCTCTGAATGTGGGTGACAGTTGTGTAGCTTGTTCAGTTTGTGAGGATCCTGGCAGTGGGACCAGGATTTATCCCTATTACATGAACTGGCGTTTTTGGAGCCCATTTCCTGTAGAGGGATACCTTGCTCAGCACTGATGCAGAGTTGAAGGGGTGGGTAGTGGGTGGGAGGGGTGAGGGGTAGGGCAGGGTGGTGAGTCCTGCCTCAACGTGATATGCCAAACCTTGTTAACTCTTCTCTGAGGAGTGGCTGGAGGTGAGGGGAAGTGGGGAGGGAGGTGGAACTGTAGTTGGTATGTAAATGAGAAAAGCTAAGTAAAATAAAAAAAATCACAGATCATAACCATCACTCCATTTTCCTCCACGTGTTACATTGACTGGGATATTGTAAACTCATCTTCCTTGGGTTCTTTGCTTCCTGACTCTTGCCAAGATACTTCCCTCTATTCAATTTTATTTTCACATTTACTACATGATTCATGTAAGAATGATCTCAGATGTGATCTCTCACTTGATTTTCTAAGATTAGGGTGCAAATTTGCCCTCAGTCTGTAGAGTAATACAGACAGGAAATTTACAGATAGATTGTGCATAGTGAAAATATCCTAGAGTTGTCTGTTTCTTCTGTAACATTTTCCTTAACAAGTTAGTTCAGTTAATTCTATTTGGTTGTCTCATCATCTTAGTTGCCTTTTTCTATTGCTTTGTTTACTCAGATGTGGTGGCTTAAACCGTGTGTGTGCGTGCGTGCGTGCGTGCGTGCATGTGTGTGTGTGTGTTTGGGGAAGTTACAGACCATGCATACTATAGCATGACATTGGTTTTCAAAAAGTTGTCTACATTCTCTAGGTAACTAATTTTGGTTTGAGAAACCATTATATCACTGGCTTACTTGAAGCATCTTGCTTTGATGAATTTGCTTGTGCTGCTGATGAAATGATTCAACCCCAGTATCTATATATTATAGTAAGGAACACAGTCTGAGACTCATTCATTCTTTTCAAAGTTTACCTCAAATCCTGCTAGTGAGTTATTGTGTTAGTGCAATGGAGGAAGAACCACACTGCAGCCTGTATCAGAGGGTATTGTAACTACTCTGTATTACTAGAACTTTCAAATGTTAATGACACTGTTTATATTAAATAGAAAAGAATTCAGACTATAGACTCCTGGCCCACTTTATATTAATATATGTTCGAAGTGTTTCCAAAAAGTGGGTTTTCTCTGTTAAATATGTGAGTCTCAAATACCTTTTAAGTATAGTTGTTTTAAATAAAAATTTACAGTTTTAGGTTTTAAAATACATCCGTAGTACTTTTTGTCTTGGGGAAAAAAAATCTGCTAAGTCTATTAAAACTTAGTTTACAGCAAAAAACATAGAGATTTTAAAGAAGGGACAAAATACGGTTGCCTGTTTATATTTGTGTATAGAATTTTTGTTGTTGCTAGTGGTAACTGTTGAGAATTATTTTAAACAGTACCCTTTAAATAACAATAGTCTTCCCAAACATACTGTGGCATAGCTTTAAACTTTATTAAGTCTGCCTTGCCCCCTTTCCTCTCCTGGAGTAAATGGAAGAAAAGTTTCCAGGCTCCATGCTGTGAGTTTGATTGATGTCCAGAACATCTGAAGGACTTTTGTGTCCTGCCTGCTCTCCATGAGTTCATAATGTGTGAATACGTAAAGAAGGTCAGCCCTTATCACATGTAATCGAGGCCTGAAAGCAGATCTGCAGTGACAGTCAGATCCTGTAAATAAGGGCACAAATCATCCCCTGCCCAGCTTAGACAAGTTGTGGGATCTTTTGCTCTCTTTCTTGTCTTTACCCCTTCCCACTCAGGGGGACCTTGGCAGGGCAATGAAAGCAGAGCAAAGACGTGCTCAGAATAATGTGTCACTCTGGTGAGGGAGAAAGGGATTGTGTATTTGTCATGATGTGATGGTTGGTCTTTCATTGAACAGCTGAAGGCAGCTCCTGGTTGTTAGTGACTAGTGGTGTGGAATGCTGCAAATTAGGACAGGGCAGGGAGGCGGGAGGCCTGAGAGACAGCCAAAGATGTGGTCTTTACAAACTCCAAAGTCAGGGAAAATGTTTTTGTACTTCGAGTTGCTTTCCATTTCCCTCTATGGTAGAATATTCATAGTTTTTTTTTTTTTAGTGTAAATTAAATGGTTACTTAAATATTAGAATAATGCAGTGTGTTACCAGTGCTGTCTCTAATGCAACACATATGCAAGTTTAAAAAATATTGTAGTACAAAACTTCGGGGAACAGTAAGGGTCACAATGTTCTAGCTTCTAAGAGGAAGATAGGAGTTTGTATAATCTTGATGCATCTGTGCACTGGAAGTTATATTTAAATAAAACATATAACAAGTACCATTAGTACAGGTGTTCAGATAATTACAGCAGCATGCACCTTATTGTTCCTGCTAAGAATGATGGAAAATTTTGTTAACACTCTTGTAGATACAGAAGCAAGTATTATTCATTTTATTTCCAAATCTTTAGTGGTTTGTTTTAAAATATGATCCTTTATAAAATGTAATAGTTGCTGTCAGTTTTTGCAACAGAGAAATGGAGAATGAGCCGCACTGATACCCGCAGGTCTGAAAACATACCTTCTCTAAGCGTATAGGATGAAACTGAAGATTCTACTTTAGGAGGGTACAAGCCTGACTTTTCCTGGCTTTTGGCTGCTTTTCCCGCCTTCTAGCTGCCATTCCCTACCTCCAATCTCTAGAGCTTTGGGCTTACTCCGTTTCTCATATATCCTTTAAGCATGACTTCCAACATCTATCCATAAATGTATGTGATGTCATTGTTTTTCTCTGTACAAGGGTTCTTTATGCTAAAAAAAATACAGTTCTATTTTTTTTAACCTTACCTTTTTTTTTGTATATCTGTGCACATTTGTTTCATTTAAGTATATGTATATGTAAGTGTGGATGTGCATGCACATATGTGTGTGCCTGTATTTGGAGATCAGTGTCAAGTGTCCATTGCTGTCTATCAGTGGGTTTTAGATTTCAGCTGCCTCAGCCTCCCGAACCCCAAGCTTTAGAGTTACAGATAGATGCATGCTACTATGTCAGGTGGAGGATCAGAACCAAGGTCTTCATGCTTGGGCTGTGATTCAGGTAGATCACCAAGTTTCCAGTCCCTGGAAACCTAGTTCTAAATCTTCTCTTCTAAAAGCCCTATCTCTAGGCATCATGAATCTGTGCTGCATACTCATTGCTGGCATCTTCGCCTCCTGTTATAGGATAAGGCAAGTTCTTCCCTAAAGGCAGGGCCTCTCTTTATTCTCATAACACACCCTTTAGGTAAAGGCAACCCCCCCCAACACACACAAAAATAAAAGTTCCTAGCAAAATGTGAGATTTCACATTATATCATATAAATAACATAATCAAGAAGATAGAATTCCCAGATGAAAATAAACCACAAATTGAAATTTGTAGCAAGGCAGTCTCAATTTATAAATACTCTTCTGCTTCAAACATATGAATATTTAATGTATTAAACCAAAATAAATGTATTCAAAGAGATACCTTCCCAAGTATAATCTGAATTATTTTAAAACTTGATTTTTAACATGTGACATATTGTGTGTTGTTTTAACAATAACATTACTTGTCACAGGAATAGTGTGACCAGTGGCCAATGCACCTTTGTGTCTTGCTCTATTAAAGAAGGTAGTAAAAGTCGCTAGGCAGGAGAATGTTTAGTGGGACTTATCAAGACATTGGTGCTCCTCCCTCATGTCTTCCTGCATCCACACTGGACTAGGGGATGTGTACCTATGCACTTGCTATCTATATGTAATAGTTGTCACAGCTGACCCACAAACTCACTGTTTCTGAGTATGTAAACAGTTCCTCTGGGGTGTGCAGGTAGCACATTCATATTCTCCATATTATAGTACAGGGGAGTCATATGTTTAGGGCGTGTCCTTCTGTACAAGTATTCTGTAGATACATAGAATGAAATCCTCATATTGGCAGTAATAGCGAATAACCACACACCTCTCCTCGCCTTTCTCTGAGGTGCTTCATGTCAAATGAGACCTTAAAGATAATCTTTCCCTCTGGAACATTCATCAAAACCTCAGTGTATACACTGACTGCAGAGTAAAGTTGCTTTCATTTAGTAGAAGCTGAAGAATACCTAACAAATAAGCCACGGTTGTTCTCCTTTGCTATTCCTTCTTGTTGATAAGGTTGTGGTTTTTTTTTTTTCTTTTTGTTTTGTTTTGTTTAAAAAGCTTCTTTTAATGTTAAAATTAAGGCAGCAATAGCTGTGACAGTTTCGCAAGAAAGTATGCAAAGAAGTCATCAGTGGTATGCTGCCACATAACTGTTAGCACCACCAACAGGCAGAGGGTGAGTTGGAGTTCAGCCATGAAAAGACGGGTATAGAAAAGGCTTGATCAGATTGGACTTTGCAAACTAAAATGTGAACTCTGAGGAAACAGTATACTTTAGGGAGAATGGATTTAATTATATAAAAATCCAGCTGTTCTGCCCAGCCAGATTTCTTGAGAAGCATGGGTTCTCTTTGAGCCCTGTAGTCTCTAGGATCTGATTGTGTATGTTAAGATATATCCTTGTTAGCACACAAGACATGTAAAACAATGTAGACTATTAGATCCAGTGTTTTTTTTAAAATATTTCAATATGAAATTTACATTAGCAAAATTTCAATTAAATTGAAACTTCACATTTTAAATATAATTATCATTTCTCCCCATAGAATTAGAAATTGAGAGTATTCTACATCCAGAATCCCAGTCTTTATATTCTATTCACCAAGCCAGTCACTCAAAAGCCTTTAATATATAGACTCAACTTTGTAACCTGTATTCAGAATCCTGCACATTCTGGTTCCACTCTGTCTGGCTTTTTCTCCAACCACTTTTGAATAGGAGCTGCCCGTTCCAGTAAGGTTTGTCCCCACACTGCTTGACAAATGAAATATTATTCATAACTCATTTCATTTCTCTCTCTTCGGCTTTTTCTACTGCTGGATACGTCTTGTTCATCCATCAGTATCTGGCTCACTGATCTTCGGCTCACCCTATCCCATCCTCCACTCGGAATTTCTATAAATGTTAGTGTGTTGGGGGATTGTCTTAAAATGCTTCGCTTTCCCCCTTCCTTGTTATCATAGATCTTACATCCCTGTAGTGTGGAGTGCTTCATAGTGTGGGTACTGCAACTAGCATTTAATGCTAAGTCAGACATAGCTGCTGATATAACTCACAAATTGGGGTTCTGAGATGGGGGAGAGAACTGTTTATACTCCAAAGTGAAGTCTTCTTTGCCCTTTTTGGGGGACTGTGACAGTGGAGCTGTCCCACATTTCAGCCATTCAGTCATTGCCCAAAGCTTAGGCTAAGCTCCAAACTGGCAGAGACCCACAAGCAATGTGGCTCTGAGCCCAGCAGAGAAGATTTGAAGAGATCCCACTGCTTAGTTTGTTTTTTGTCTGCTTTCTTCCTTTTCCCTGGTTGCCTCCATTTTTTTGCATGTTAATTATCCACAAATGTGATATATTGTAGTTATATTACCCCCCTATGACTCTCTTATACCCACTTCCTTTTCTCACAAACCCCATCTTCCCATGTAGTCCTGCAGCAGCCACACGGTTAAGAAAATGACTTCTCTCCTTCAGTGACAGCCATTAGTTTTTAGGAAGGGATGGGGAAGATGGCACCTTTTGTTTTAAACTTTTTCCATAAAGCATCAACAAAACATATCATGGTGATGGTTTGGATGAGTCGGTTGAAGTTTACGGTGGTCAGAGGATGATGTTGAGTGTCTTATCACTTTTCTTTTTTCTTTTCTTTTTTTTGGTGTCATAGTTTTTTTAATTAAAATATAATTACATATTTTTCCCCTTCTCTTTTCTTCTTTCAACCCTTCCTATGTGCTCCCACACACATTTGCTGTCTATCACCTTTCGTGTTATTAGATGACGCCAAGCATCTCTACCACTCTTCATCTTACTATTTCAGAAAGGACTCTCACTGAACAGGAGCCTTGCCAGCCTGGCTGGTCAGAGAAACCAGGGGTCTGATCTGTCTGCCCAGTCTCTGTAGGTACCTGTGACCAAGCCTGGCTTTTATTTGGGGGATTTGAACTCAGGTCTTCTTACTTACACAGGATTTGCTCTTACCCAGGGAGCAGTCTCCCAGCTTGTCTCATAAATCTTGATCAGGTAAAGTGATGGGGCTTAGAACCTACCATAGGCTCTGTCAATTCCGTTATGCTTCTTGGTTTTATTAATAGTCTCAGAACAAAAGAAAACAAGACTCTGATTCTTTCTCTCTTTCTCTCTCTCTTTCTCCCTTCTCCCCTCCCTCCCTCCCTTCTTCCCTTCCTCTTTCTGTCTCTCTTTTAGAACCTGTGTGGGAAGTTTATTCAGACTCCTGAATAAAGTTAATAATTATGAAAACTTAATGTTCTGCAGTTAAAATGAAAAAAAGAATTAGCAGATTTATTTTTTTTGTATGTAAGCTTGGTAATATTTATAGTACTGAACACATAGTGAAAAATAGCCATTTAGAGAAAACTGACAAATAAGTAAGTAGGTAGCCAGAGTATGGCAACTTGCATTATTGGCTAGTAAATCTTTAGCATTGGACTCCTTTTCCTATTTGTGGGTTGAATTTAAATGTTGATGCAGTGTGAGAAAACTGGGGGATGTATTCAACTATCTCTGTCATTTCATCCAAGAAAAGAACACTATTATTTCCTCTTGTCTTCACACTTTTTTCCCCTCAAATTGGACACTTTTTGGTTAGAAAAAACAAGTCTGTCAGGAGGAGTAAACTTTTTTGTGACAGCAAAAACGCAGGTATGGCTTGTCATGGCTTCTCTTGTTGCTGCCTGAGCAGGGCTGGGGTGCAGCCTGGGCAGGGTGGAGCCTCTTCTGCACTGGCCCTGTGTGGGCGTCTGGGTCAAACTCCTCTCTTTAGAAAACAATCGGGGAGGGGTCCTTTCGGTCTTTGTTGTCCTCTCCAGGAGGTGATGCAGAAAGTCTGTGGTGACAAAACCAGTTTGTGACAGGCTTGTCTTTGGGTCTGTCTCAGGCTTTGCTGGCCCGTTTGCAGGGACAACCTAGCATCCACAGAGGCTAGAAGCTGCAGGCAGAGCCAACAGGTCGCAGTGGCTGCTCTCCTGCGGTGGGCTGGCTCCCAGATCTAGACGGCAGCTGATCAGTTCCTTGATCATTCTTCTGCCTTTGCACAGGAGGGTAAGATTGTTGTCTCACACTGCGGTGCCGGCAGGGACTGAGTTCATGTGTGATTTCGGGGCTTTTATCACACTTAAGGGCAGAAGTTCAATGGCTAAAACTTCCCACCCCCATCTTCCAACTGCTCTGGTTTTGCTAATTTTCTCTCTCTGGAATATCCCTCTAGATAACTTATTAGGATAATTGTAAGATGATTTTAAAATTTTTTCTCTCTTTTTTTTTTCTAACAAGAATTAATTCCAGTCCACTTTGAAACGTCGAGTATTGAACCTAATTTTCAACAAACCATGAAATTCTGTATATGAAGAAATTAAGACCATGACAGTGCTAATAAACTTTGTTTTGATCATTATAATTTGAATTGTGTTAGAATTTGAAGGTTGGCATGTTAACCTTAAAGACCAGAGTAAATTTTGTGTGTATGCTAATAGCAAATCTCTAACTTTACAATTGTAGTTTGTGAATGTGTGAAATATTTTTCTGCTTTTGGAAACAGGGTTTGATGTATAGTAATTCATCCAGAACTGTTCTTACATCAAAGTGACTAGTAGTTTGTAATTACTACAAAATGTAGTAATTTCAAAAAAGTTTGATTTGTTGGAATAAGAGAATCATAATTTTAACAGTGGATAAAGTAGTTTTAAGTTAGAAGGAAGGTAACTTGATGAATATGAGATACTTGTGACAATAGTGATGAAGACAGACTATGAGGAAGACTGAAATGCATTTATGGTTCAACTTTATACAGACTATTGTTTATAGAATGAATTTGGCTACACTGTTTATCATAAAATTATCTCCTAATGATTACCTTGTACTTCTAATAGGCTTCAACAGGATTACTTCTTTTATAATTTTCAAGTTTTCATGTCTGTTTAAGCATTAGATTTTATGCCTTGGCTCTAAGGGAAAATGCTCTGACGTATGACAAAGCAGTCATGTTTATTGTTGTGAAGGCCTGTTGGGTTCAGCATCTATCTTTGTTAGCTCATTCTCCAAAAGCTGTTGTAATCTTACATCTCCTAGAAGAAAACAGAAAAGCCTAAGAAAAAATGGTGCTTTTTGACAATTCTAGAAAGCTCTGAGCATGATGCTCTGATGCAGAACTTTTACTCCTCTATTTAAAATGGGAATACTTACAGCCTAAAGCTAATTTTTAATTTTCTTTTAGTATTTTTCTCTAAATAAAAATACCCGATGTGGCATCAAATTATGCCAAGAAAAAGGAGAGACCATTTGCTAAACACAGAATTCACACACAATCTACTGCTAGTTTAGAATGTAACTTTATGTATTAAAAGGCTCTCTTATTTCTCTGGTGAAAAGGCAGAACCCCAGAGAGAGTACCTGTTGCCCTGGAGGTCATACTGCCGTCCCTGTATAGGGTTCCTTCCTGCCTGCACATGTGAATTTGTGCCTGTGATTGTGTCTGTTTGTCTCAAGTATGCACATGTGTATTTGTATAAGCATGTATCGGTGTACATGTGTGTTTGAGCTTCTTTTCATTTGTCTTGCAGCACATTGCAGGTATAGATCCTAGGTCTAGCAGGCCTCACTTTGAATCTCTGCTCTGCCGCATCCTAGGTGTGACCACCCAAACACCTAACTATGATGTCTCAGTTTTCTCTATTAGAAAGTGGGGCTAGTAATTATATATCCCACAAGATTGGTTTAATTACTTAATGAGCATGTCTAATCATTGAGAGTAATAGTCAGTGTATAATAGTACCAGAAGTTTTATAATTATCAAATTTGTCATTAATAATTAGTTTGTACAAGAATAGAAAGTTGACAAGTTGGAAATATGAAGAATTTTAAATTGGGAAGACCAAATTGTGAAGAATTTTAATGTTACATGCCAAATCCTGATTGATGTTTTCAGATTGTCATCAATTAACTTGAACTTCTTATGATGAGTTTTCTGTTAATAACATTTTATAAAATCACTTTCATTTTGCTAATGGCTTTGTGCTGGTAAATATAGACTGAGATAAGGGTTATGCATTTAACCATTGAGAAACTACCAAACTTTGACTGCTAAATTTCAAAATTTACTGACAACTTACATGTTGTATAGTAATTAATCCTGCAGTAGTTTCATAATAAAGACACTCACACATACAGTCTGCTGGGAAGTCCAAATCTGTGAAGTGGCTATGACTCTGAAACTAGCAGCAAAGCCAAAATTAATAAACTGAGACCTTAAATCCTTATTTAAAATGACGTGTTTTTGAATAATGACAAGTGATATCTGAAGAATGTGAGTGCTAAAGGATGTATGTATACAGCCTTGCTGCTTTTCCCAAAGGGATCCGGAACTGTGTGAAGTCAGAGTAAGTGAAAGGGAGAGGAGCCCTTTGTACTTAGGACAGTGGTGTGGGCTGCCAGCTGACCAGCTTAAACCTTTTCACCACCTAAATTACATCTAAGATACCTCACTTGAGCAGACATCCATCAGCTTAGAAAAAGTAAGGCAACAATAGGCCTTCCTGGAGATGCTGAACACCATAGCTTTCACACTGAGGCTCTGGAACTGTCTCAGAAGTGAATTTTTGAAAGCTAGTAGGTTCTTCAATGTGATATTGCCTTCCTACCAGTGAAGGTATGATCTTTAATGGGGAAATATGTAGTGCTCATTAATTCTTCAAACAGATTTAGAGTGGGAAACACACACACACACACACACACACACACACACACACACACAACACACACAACATGTCCTTTGTTGTCAAAACGTATACTAAAGAATGCTCCAGACCATCAGGCATTATATAGCACGTAAACATATTAGCATCCTATTTTGGTCTCTGAAAACTCTGAAAGTTTTGCTGTAGGGCTTAATGGATGTAAGTATGCTAGAGTCACTGACCTAAAAACTAACAGTAGATTGTTTTTGTTCTTCATACATGGAGGAAAACAATGTGCCCCTTCCTAACAAAATCTGGGCTCACATTTTAACATGTAGCAAGGTAAAATTTTCTTTCATATCTCTGTTTAATGGATATATAACAATTCTGACAGCTTCTCCCATATACAATCATGGTGTGGTTATATATTAGTAAAATTAAACCAAAGTGGGTATTAACAGTTAATTCCAGAAAAATGTCTGTCTTTGAGAACAGCTACGAAAAAAAAAAAAATAGAGGCAAGATAGGAAGTAGGAATTGGGTTGTTATTTTTTTAATACAAAATATTCCCAAACCCAATGAACAAAAATAGATCTTGGTCTCCAAGGTGCCTATAACTTTATATAACCCAGATTTTACATCCTGTTTCTTAACTTTCAGGCAATGTTATACAGTTTTCCTAGTGTAAAGTATTTGTAACTGACGTTGCTGACATTAGTATATAGTCTGAAAATTAGTTAATGAAACGTTTAAGTGAAATTGGGGGAAATAGAGTGACTAATAGAGGATGATAAAAAAGGCCATGCACATGTAGCCTCAAACTAGGATGTCATAATGTTGGGGACCAAGTTTTGGTAATATTTTTAAGTGAAAAATGATCCTTGTTACCATATGGCGAAATATAGTGCACAATCTGAACTGTTAGACCGACACAGCTGTCACATGCATACATGTGTTTAAAGTGTTCTCTACCGGAGCTATTATGCGGCATTTCCAGAGATTAATCTTGGGCTATTAATCGGCAGTAACTGCAAGTTGTGGTGAATATCACAGATGGGAGTAACGTGATCTCTGTGGTGACTTACTTGGGAGGAAAGTGGCCAAACTAGAGTTTTCAATTTAAACTCCCCAGCATTGATTAGTGAACAACTATTAGATGTAGATTAAGATTATTTAATGAGAAGTTAGAGACTTTAAAACATGCTAATAACCATATATATTTTACATACACATGAATGTCTGGGCATACACAGCCTTATGCTTTAAATCACAGCTGTGTGAAAGCTTTGGGAGTGTAATACTGTCAGGAACTTTAGAGCACCATTTTGTCTTCTGTAAACCACTGACTTCAGAGTGACATTTCAAAAGTCTTTTGTTTTTTGAGAGCTTTCATGAGCAAGTACTTGGGAATACTTTCCCTTAACTTTTAAAGCATATATTTATTTTAAAATTTCATATAAGATATTGAACATATCTTCAATAAATAAAAGTGACAATAGCTAACTGTACAGGTTGTCTTGACCAGCTAAATTTTCTGTTAGTCTGGTTTTCTTCTGCATAGGCCTAGAACTCTTCATTTCCTACTGTTCTCAAACCTATGTAGTTACTTTAAAACTTTAATAGATATATTTCTTTTGAAAACTTAGTATTATAACACATAAGGTGATTTTGTGACTCTGCTCTGAGGATAACCCTGTTTATGATCTAGATTCCTCCCCCACTTTCTTAACTCTGAAAGAAAGGTATGGTTAAGGATGACCTATTTTTTTCAGTTACTATCTTTAGTCATCTTTTATCTCTTCATGTAACATCATATTACTGAGCTACAAGATGGGTTACTGGGTAACATGCTTTCTGAGCAAAGCCCAGGGATCTGATTTACCCCTCAGAACCCATGTAAAAGCTGAGCATGATGTCACAGGTTTGTGATTACAGCACAGGGGAGGAAGGGCAAGATCATGGGGCTTACTGGCCAGCCATCTTTTCCTATTGATCCATAGTGATACACCCTGTATCAAAAGACAGGATAGATGATGCCTGTGGAAGAAACCTGAGATTGATATCTACCCTCCACATATAAACACATATATGCACCTGCACCTGCATTCACATGTGTGGACTTGGAAACACACACACACACACACACACACACACACACACACACACACACACACACTGCATTATCTGTGTCAATATTTGACTTATAAAGAACAGATATTTTAGTAGAGAAGTTGAATGCAGGTATGGCAAACACCTAAAGGAAGCTCACAGATCTGCAGGCAGACCAGAAGATCCACTATTATTCATCACTCAGACTCCGTAGCTGCCTTCGCCAGCTTAGCATCAGACTCATACATTTTTCACTGCCTACCTGTTCCTCAAATACTGGAAATCCAGACCTCTTTCTAATTCAGGTATTCATGATATGCTACTTCCATAACCTGGAAAAAAATTTCCCCTCTCTGCTCTGCCTATTTGCTTACATGACATTCTGTTAATTTTTTTTAACAGTCCAAATTAAATGAGTCTTTTGATATCATCCCTTATTGTAGACTTGTAGACTTTCATTTTCTTTAACATATGATTTATCATTGCATATGTACTCCCTCAGTAGAAAGTTATCTCCTGAATGTATAGCATCTGCATGGTGCATAGAGGAACCTACTCTACTGGACATTCTCATTTCTCATGTAGCCTATATTGTTGAGAGGCACTGGTATGCCAAGCCTTATTTTTTTTTTTTTTTTGGATCTGCAGAGTTAACTGATAAATATTTCAATTTCAATGTCTTTTTTTAAATTTTTAACATTTGTAGAGAGATATTTGTTTAGCTATTAATCTTAGAATAGTTAAGTGAACCTAGCTTGAATATTTATCCCTCAGTACCAAGATGTTCCAACATAAGTGGCATTGTGGGCAGATACAGTTGTGGAAGGAGGTTTAATTTTAACGTTGAATTAGAAACATCTAGGGCTTAGAGTGTAGCTCTGTGGAGGATCTTGTGCCTCCTGTGATGTAGTCCTTAGGCACTATCTCCAGCATTTCAAAGAATAATATTTAATATAAGTGTTGTTCTTACAGCACTATGAATATTCCAAGAATCCCCTTGTTAATGATGGATTGCTGTTAGCTACTAACTACTGTATTTGTTAACCATACCTTTAAATATTAATAGTTCTTGCATGAACTTAACTAACAAGAGACTAATAATTAATGCTACCACAATCCAGTGGTTTCTATAGAATTATCTTGACAGATGTGATGCATGTTAGGCAACTGTCCACTGACATGGACAATATGTGGAGCCTCAAGGGGAGGGTTCAGACTGTGTTTCAGTGCATGGACTGGCAGCTTGGAGCCCATTCCCTGCAGAGGAACACCTAACCCAGTCTTGATATTAGGATGAGGAAATCAGACTTGCCTGAGTGGATGTTGAACTGATCCACTTTGGGACCTCTTGCCCTTTCTGGGGAGGGGATGGAGGGGTGGGGAGGTGGGAGGCTGAAGACTGATCTGGAGGGGTCGGGAGAGGGAAGGGAGTTGGAAAAAGGGGATACATAGATACAAAAAGACTTTATTCTATAAAGATAAAATAAAATTCTAGATGCTGAGATGGTGAAAAGAATAGCTCATGAACACAGCATTGAAGTGGCCGTGAAAAGCAATGGTCCTGTTCGGTTGGTAGATCCAAATTTTACTTCTCGATTAAAAGAGGAGTTACACACTTGATGTCTCAGGAAACACAGTATATACTTAGCATTTATAACTCTTGGCCAGGCTCTGAGGATGGACTTATATCCCTCATTTGAGAAGACTCTGGGGATGTAGTATTTGGAACTGCTCCTTTTGTTGCCTCCGGTCTGGGTGAAATTTAAAATTAACTCATGTGTCTAACACACTTATTACAAACCTAAGAGTATGTTGAAATGGCTTTTGTCCATATTAATTCTTTTTCTTAAGTATTTGTTCCTCATAATATCTGATAATAATTTTGATATTTTTTAAATTTAGGTGGAAATTTTATCTGTATAGAAATTGTGACTTAGACTACCTACCCTTTATTAACTGTGGAACCTCAATAATGTGGGAACATAATCAATAGGGAATATTATCCATAAGTGAAACAACAGAACATGACAGAAATAAATAAATTTCTTTTTTTTTTTTTTTTTTTTTTTCCTTTATTTTGTATTTATTAAAAAAAAAACACAGTAAAAAGAATTTAAAATGTGGAAGAGTTAACAATAACTATATAGAGGATAAGAATGATAAGCATGGCTTATCAAGGGTAGACATACAAATATAAATAAATTTCTACTTCAAATATAAAATAAGTCAAAGTTTGGCAAGCTGAAGAAATTACCTTTCTTTCACAATATTTATCGAACTATTTAATTATGAAACTGAATCATATAAACATTCTCTCTAGTCCCTTTGACTTCTCTCTAACAGATTACTGTTTTATCCAAAATAAAAAATTAGATTAATATTTTAAATGAATACTCTCTTCAAGAATTCACTGATTTGTGGCCATGTTTTCCTTCAGTGATTACTCAATTCTGTGGGACCCATTCTCAGCAGTACATTGGTCAAAATTTGGATTATTATTTTATTGCAAAGCAACAGTCTTCTTATGTGTCTGTTTTGAAAGGAAAAAAACCACAAAATTGATGTTTTATGTGTAACACACTGTATTTACCCATGAAATAGGGGCTGTTTTGGCAACTCTTTGTAGGAATATTTGAATGGTTCTGGATGTAGCTTTGCTATTGAAATCAGGTGAGTAGCGACCTGGAAAACAGCTCAAGAGGATCTCTAATATGCCACAGCCACAGACGAAGGGGAGATGACACCTAGTTGAGGTTTCTGACAAATTGTCCTCTAATATCACACTCTTTGTTCTATGTTCTATACATATCCGTACATGTGTTTCTTATACATATGTTTTATAGGAATGCAGGAGTTTATTGAAATCAGACAATATCAGTAAATAGTTCCTACTTAATTTCCTATGCCCTGAGTGAAAACATGTTATAAGGACTGGATGAAAAAAAAGAGCATAAATCAAGGTTTCCTCACAGATATATGGCATTCCTTCAATTGTTTTTGGCTTAGATTTTATGAGTATATACCAAGCAGTTTATTCCTAGCACAAGCAATTTACTGGCAATTATGTATGTTGTTAATCTACACTACTTAGCCTTTCCAGTGAAAAATGTAATTTTCTGTGTTTTTTAAAAATAGACTTAATGACAAACATCTTGCAAATTAGATTTTCATATATTTCATCTCTCTCTTATGCTCAATTTAATCTATCAAAGCCACACATTGTTGAAGACATCTGGTATTGAGCTTAAACAGCTGGATTTCATTTGTAAAGGTTTTAAGCAAATTTTGGTACTTGCCAACAATAATACAGCAGTTGGCCAGTGTGTTTTCTTTGTGGCAGCTTTGTTAAAAACTGGCAGAGACACCCTGAGTTCAGAAGCAGGTGATTTTTTGCCCCATTCTGCCCTGACTAGTGGAAAGCAAGGTTTTCTCAGGTGAGTTTTTTTGAAGAGTCATGCACATAGCAGTTACTGTACATAGACAAATGTGTGTGTATGTGTGTGTGTGTGTGTGTGAATGTGAATGTGTGTATATGTGTGTGTATGTATGTATGTATGTATGTATGTGTATGTGAGTATATGTGTGTGTGAGTGTATGTGTGTGTGTGTGTGTGTATGTGTGTGTGTGTGTGAATGTGAATGTGTGTATATGTGTGTGTGTATATGTATGTATGTGTATGTGAGTGTATGTGTGTGTGTGAGTGTATGTGTGTGTGTGAGTGTATGTGTGTGTGTGTGTGTGTGTGTGTGTGTGAATGTGAATGTGTGTATATGTGTGTGTATGTATGTATGTATGTATGTGTATGTGAGTGTATGTGTGTGTGTGAGTGTATGTGTGTGTGTGAGTGTGTGCATGTGTGTATGTTTGTGAAAAGAGGGAAGGGAAGGGGCATTGAATGCCTGAGATTGTCGTGTTCTATCATTTCCTGGCAAAGGCTTGCTGCAGTGGCTGTACAGAAGGAATCCACAGGTAGCTGGGTAACTAAGAAAAGAGTGTGGGCTCTCACAGCAGGATGATTTGTCGCCTGCCTCAGAATCATTATTGATCAAGATATAGGTGCCAACACTCCATCTCAAATCTACGAAGCAAATGTCTGAGAGCGAACACTGTTCAGTACTAATGTAATCATCTTTCTCAGGGGATTGCACACACATTATAAGGAAACAGGCAATTTTGTTCATTCTTTCCTGCAGACATAATCTCTAGATGCTCTCTCACATTTTCCAAGAGATGTAACTGTTTTGTTTACATTTATTTGAAAATTATATAATATATTTTAAAATCAACTTACTTACCTTGGTTATGGTGCTTTTTATAAAACAAAAGCATGACCTATTAGTTGATAAAAACAGTTCTTTACAGTCATTGAACTATCATTTTCAGTGATGAAGAAGGTGTAGATAGCAAACCTTATTTTTTTTTTAAACAATTCATTATATCTGAGGGATTTCTGAAATAGTGAAATCAAATAGAATCCAAGATTTCTTGTTTCTTTTTTTTTTTAGTGTGTGCATAAAATGTTATAGGTACTTGTATATATGTATATAGATATACACACATATATGTATATAAAATTAGAATCACTCTCCTGATAATCATTAAACATTTGTTTGGCTTTGAGAGAGCTGTCTTTGGGGTTTATAAAGTTCCTTGAGCTACCTTCGGAAAACCATATTGTTGACTGCCTCTAAGCCTGTACCCACCTCTAGTCACATTAAACATGTTCCCAATGAAAATAATTTATGTGTTTGTCACTGTCTAGCAGTGCTGAGGACTGTTCTGGGAAGGAACCAAGTCGTAACTCTCTTCTACTGGAAAAGTCCTGTGCCAGAATTCCTACTACCTTAGTTGAGTATTGTTTTGCTATTTCTGAATCCAGGGTTGAGTTTTCCAGACAAATACTTCTGAGTTCCAGGGCAATATGGAAACACACCCGGGGAGTGTGTGTGTGGCTGTGAGGTTTGTCCCTTTGAAGTTAATGGGTAGTGAATGCCATTAAAATGTCATTAATTGGAATTGTGTTCTTTTAAACTTTATCTTGCTTTATAAGTTAGCATTCAGGTTTTGGTATTTCTTCAGGGTCCATACATACAGCACTAACTCAAACAAACCCTAGACTTACTAGGGAAAATTAAAAGAGGGAAGAGAAGGGACATTGAATGCTTGGAATTGTCTCATTCTGTGATCCATGTCATGCACAAACCACATCTGCAGAGTTCTGAAGTTTCTACAGGAAGCTGAGCAATGCAGCTGTCTCTAATGCACTGTGAACCTTCAAAGGAATTTCCTTTCAAGTAAGAACGGAAGTAGTTTGTATGTGGGATGATGGAGCGCAAGGTTTTCTTTAACAGAAAATAAAATGCTATTATGTGTGTAAGATATCCCTACATCCTTAAATGACCCTAGTAGCAAGGTATGTTAGAGGTACCTACAGGAATATTAGAAAGAGCCCTGGACAACTTTTCATGATCTGCTTCTATGTCTTTGTGTTTGGCACAGGCAAGTGGTGAATATATTTTTTGGTAACTTAGCGAAAGTGTGACTGTTGTTCCTAGAGGTAGAGAAAAGTTGGAATCTCAGACTGCTAGTTCTAGTTCTTTGGAATTCACATGTTCAGTTTAGAACTACAGCTGAGGCAGAACAGAAATCTGATGCAAGTGTTTGTCACATGAACATCTAACAAATGGGTTTCAGCACCAACATCACCACCTCAAAAGATTCTGTTTGAATGTCTGAATGAAACAAGAGCAGCAGGGACTTTGGTTTTGCCTGTCTTCTTTATATTTCATGATATTCTACTTTATTCAAAGTACTTGTGCTCATGACAAACCACTTTTATGTTTGTGATTCTTTCTCTGCTCATAAAAATTCAGGTAAATGCAATAAAAAAAAATAACGACCACATTTGAATTCTAGGGGGAAAATTACATACCACCTGGAAGAATAGGGCAACTTTCCCTTTTCTTCTAGAAATACTCATCTAATGAGGTAACTTGAAAATTATCTCAAATATCTCTGCCTGCAAAGAAGACATCTGATCTCTGGCTTTACTCCTGTAGAGTGAGTTTTAACACCTCTACAGATTTCTTTCTTAATACTAGAATTAGGTGGTCATTGTTCCTTTCCATTGCTGAACATCCCCTTTGCAGCGACCCTCTTAATTTACACACTGGATTTTATGGCATTGGGCAGCTGGGACAGAAGGTTGGGGAAAATTGCTCTATTGGTTTTAGTAGGTGATGTGGCTGTTGGGCTTATCCTGTCTTTCTACCTCTCCATTGATTATTTATCCAGCGAGTGTAAGTATACACTTTGGTTTTGAAAGCTGAATGAGAACACTCGTCCTTTGTTCTGTGGCTTGTTTTAGTTCTTACATCTGCTCCAGAAAGGGTTTTAAAGGTCCATTGAAGATGTCATATCATCTGTTTTTATTTTATAAGGCACATGGGTAAAATTATGCCCTAGAAGTTCTATAGTATTTTACTTCTTAGTCCACAGATTATTTTGTTATTTTCATGCTTAAATGAACCATTTACCTTATTATCTGCAAAATAATCAAGAGCTCTAGAGTAAAAAAATAAAGCATACTTATGGCTCCATTAAGTGTTAATAATGTAATAGACAACTGACACAGTTCATTGGTACATTTACAGTTTAAGGGTACAGATGTCACCAATTTCTTTTAATATGACAATATTTGCCATTTTTGGAGGCTAGACATGAAGAAAGCTAGGAATACTTTTCCTTGAGCTATAACTTATGCTAATTTTGCCTTTTTATTGCTTTACTAATTAACATAATATGGTTATGGATTAAGATAAAGAATTAGTAATTTATTATCTCATTGCATAAATCATGAAGCAGGCTCCAAGGACTTAAATAACATGTTGGGTCATAAAGTTAATACAAGGTAGTACTTAGGCTAAGTCTGCCTGACTACTATATTGATTTTGTTGTCTACACTGTAAATACATGTTGAAGAAAAATATTTACATGATTCCAACTTAAAAGAAGGTATAAAAATGTAACACATAATTTTTTTGAATTTTATAAGGGTGAACTTAATAGTTTAGGGAAGCAAAGCACAAAAAAATGCAAGTTAGTCCCCACTCTTGGAAAATGTGTTGCATGGCTTATGAAACAGGGTTACTGTCAGCTGTCTATGTCTTTAAAAGGAAAGAAATGGAAAGCAAAACAATATAAACATCAAAAGTCATGGGCAAGCTATTCACAGAAGATGAAGGTAGATATGACAAGCAGCTAAATAAAAGAATTATATGCTCAATAGGAAATACCAAGCCCTAGTCAGCCATCTGACAAAGTAATTACCAGTTTGGAATTATCAAGATTTGGCAAGTTGAGAAAGAAACAGAAACCCTTGAATAATGTTAGTTATAAATTTTCTTTCAAATTTGAAGAGTAACCAATCATTCACAGATATCAAAATTGTGCAGATTCCCAGTAAGGAATCTTAAGACAATAACATTAAAAGTACCAGCAAAATTAAAAATCAGGAAATGGGATTGATTGATTAAAATTAGCTTCTTTGCTTCAAAATATATTTCCAAGAAAAGAAAAAGATATCTCATAGAATTTAAGATTTAAAAATCTTAATATGATAATACACATATTTGAATGACACAAAGAATTCCTATAAATCAGTAATCAAGAATTATCTTATGTAAAATTGGGCAGCTTTCTAAACTGATACTTATACAGTGGCCAATAATTAACAGATGATCAGCATTGCAATTTATTATAGACTTTCAGATCACAACCATAGTGAGACAGTGCTTTCACAACTGCTAGAGTGATTGTAATAAAAAAAATTGTAGTTACTAGGTGATCAAGTGCTTTGCTAAATGACAATGTATGTTCAGACATGCATATAAATGTTCATAGTGTCATAATTCTAAAAAGCTGCAAAGAGTAGACAACCCTAACATTCATCACATGCTAAACTGAGTAAATAATTACAGGATTTTCTTTTTTACTCTTTTATAGAATTTTATATAATAGAAAAGATTTAGAAATCAAATCAAGTAGGTATGTCTCCTACTCCATGTCAGTCAGAACGAATGGGCTTTCTCTCTTTTTTTCTTTCGATTATTTGAAGGCTTATGCTAGCAAATACTGTCTTACAACTAAATATTGAATTAGGGTTCCTACACTGACTACTGTTTGCTTTTCATGATATCAGTTATACTATTTTATATTTAAATCTGAATTTTAATGAGATAGTTTGTTATTTTATTACTTAGTTTGTATGAAAAACAAACATACAAGTTTGTTTAAGTTGTTAAGTCTTGGTTCAGGTTGGACTTTTCCCTTTGCTAACAGAGTAGAAGTGGTCTACCTGTAATTGTTCTGTCTTGCTCAGGTCAAAGTAAACAGTATCTCACTGGACAAGTGCTTTGTGTAACTGAGAGTCTGGGAATTTAACTTGCCCATCAGCCTTTAACATGACTTCAACTCACACTGAAGCAGTTATCTGAAGGAAAGCTCATTCCTGAAACAGTGTTCATTTCTTTTATGTTGGTGATATAGTTGAAATGCCTTTCCTTCACACAAAATAGTCCCTGGTTGAGAAGTCATCCACAATGACAAGCCTATCTGAAATAGAAGAATCACAACAAAAACATATTTTTATAGAATATTATTTTTATCCTTTTTTATGGCCAAAGTCATGGGTAGGAAGCATAGGCTTGCAAATCTATATATCAGAGAATTCATACCACTTACTGAAGCTGTCTCAGAGTGGGTTGACATACAAGTGTGGCAGCATCCATATACTGAAATGCAGTTCATTCTGTGGTACAATTGGAAATGTACTTAGCTTACACAGTGTACTGTGAGTAACTATGGAGTGAGTAAGCAAAAGCTAAAATGTGACAATTTGAGGAGCTGGAGGTTTGTGTGATAAGGGGAACTGGAAGCCACCAAAACTAGACTGAAAAGACACACTTTCAAATCATATGCTACTGTCATCATTACATGAAAATTTGTTAAGTTGACAAAGAAAATTCTGAGGTCCTCACCCAGATCTATTGAGTCTCAAAACCCTCAGAAATACATTTTAATAGGCTGACAAGTGATTTAAGCACACAGTACAGTTTGAGAGGCACCTGCCTAAATGATGTTAGGGTCTCAGAGTCAGGTACAAAGAATGTACTTCATCTCATAGGCAGTGTGAATTCAGGGAACATTGATGAGCAGCTGTAGAAAGCTTCAGGTGGCTTACTATAGAGTTCAAGAGAGTCTTCTGGCTTTTTTTTTTTCTAGTAAAAAGATTGCTATTTAAGTATAAATAAA
Organism: Sigmodon hispidus; assembly: GCA_004025045.1. Taxonomy (NCBI): domain Eukaryota; kingdom Metazoa; phylum Chordata; class Mammalia; order Rodentia; family Cricetidae; genus Sigmodon; species Sigmodon hispidus. The sequence goes on along the minus strand of PVIH01008404.1, from coordinate 41,765 downwards.
AATATACACTATCTGTGATCTTATTTAATTCATATACTTTCTAAAAAGTATATTGACTTGTTTCTTTTGAGCAAATGATTTTTGTATAACCATGTGGGTATTTAGGAGTTTCAAAGGAGAAATTTTTATTGGCTATAAATTAAAAGTACTTTACTTCATGTGCTATTTTGTTTATTAAATGTTAAGAATTTATGTAATTTTTTAGAACTAATCTTGATTTTAAATCCTCAAGATACCATAATAATTTTTAAAAATGGCTAAGGATATTCCTCAGGTCATTTTGCTATATAATTTTCTCAAGTATGTTTTATATTTTAGATATTTTCATTCTCTCGTAATCTTATTACCTATCAAGAATACATAATATGTTGGCATCTTCTGGAATAACACATTTGTTCTAAATGCAAATGGCTAGACTCAGAAAACCTAGCCAGGCAAGAAGTTTACCCAACAGAGACCTATGCTGAATATAAAACTAATGGTCCTAGTTTTTATCAAAGTGAATGTCACATGTTTGCTAGTCTATACTGAGTGCACAGTATTAAGTAAATATTACCAAAACATGTCATTTAGTCCTGTAGATAAGAGACAGTGTGTGAAAAGGGACTATTTCTTTTGTGGGAGTCCTACTACAATTCTTAGGGTGATACTAAGCTTATATGATCAAATAGCCCTCCCAGGACACTGGAGTATCTAATATGAAAGGACATGCATCATCATATCTACAGGAAAAGAAGAAGTCTTTTATCTGTAGATCAGAGGTGGGGATGACTGAATAAAAATCTGATTACATAACTCCCACTTTCAGAGTAGTTTTAGTTATAACCGGAATGAATTTTATTTATCACCATTTGGTACCCATGTTGTGGTGTTTCCATAGAAAGTGTGTATTGGGATACAGTAAGGCTCTTTTCTGCTTCAGCCACCTAATCTTACAAAATACCCAAGAATGTATTCCACCCAGCTCTTGTCTAAAAGCTATCTGTTTGGGGAAAAGGCATATGTGTTTGTTCATTTTTTTAATTAGAATAAGAAAACCTGGATTTTATGTGTCTTTTCAAGTGCTAAGTACTTATATGTGTTGGGATATCACTTTTACTAGCTGAAATAAAAATGCTGAAATGTTTCATATGAAAAGTTAGTTGTGAGCAGTATTACTATGTTTTTGAAACACAGGAATCACTTTTCTTCATTGATCACACCATTACAACGTAGACAATTTTCTAATGTTGTTATATGCTATGTGCATTCAAGGAAGATAGCCTTACATGGGACCACATTGTTTAGTTGAAAGAATATCAATACAGAAACTAGCTTAAGAAAGGACAGCCTGTAAATGGCAGAAAAGAATGTATCAACCCAGTTGAGACCTAAAGGCTAAAAAGACACTATCTTAAAAAGAAAAGAATTAATCATATTCCAGGTGGGGAGCCTCACACACACAAGGGCTCAGAGAACTTATAGTCAGCAAGAGGGAGAACAGTTATCAGTGCTGTTGAGTGGAGGTGACTTGAGATGGTAAGCAAGGACACATGATGAGAAGGTACATGGTGACTGACCTTAGGAAGCATGTGCTTTCCTTATGGGTCATATAGATTCATGTAAAAAGTTATAGGCCAAATAACATTATTTTAGTTCCCATTATCTCCCTCTTGAAGTTAATAAGAATCCCACCTTTTAGCTGATTAAAAACCCTTGGCATCATTTTAACCGTTCTTTTTCTAAGATGATTATGTAATGTATTAGGAAATTACTCTAACAGCTCTAAATCGGGACTTCAAGCAGTGTTCTTTGCAGCCCTTAGACTTCGGCAAGTCATCCTGTGATAGCAATGGCCAGCTCTGGAAAGCTTAGACTGACTGTCTTCACCCTTGCCCTTCAGTTCTGCTGCTGCTTTCATGTAGCATGCACGGCCCAGGCAGAAATCATACCATGGCCATATACCTCCTGCAAGAAGTGATAAAAAAGGATCCGGGGCACTTTGATTAATGGGTATAAGAGGAGATGAGGAGTAGTCATGGATGAAGGCACTGAGGAATTCATGGTACCATTAGAGATGAACTAGCTATCAGGCCCTAATTCCTATCCTTTTCCCTTCTGTTTCAGCCCCTGTTCACTCATATACCATCCTGGGATGGCATTTCCAAAGAAATTACCCCTATGCAAACACATGACTTTAGTTTTACATTTTTTAGGAAACTAAGGTTATGAGAGTGGCTTTGAAGTATGTTGTTGATAGATTCGGTTCTCATCTCGTGTACCGACACCGTCATATGCTCTACAGCCAGGGCTTACTGGCTTTGAAGATCTCTTGCCTGCTTGTGTTGCACTTGTGCTGTCTGTATTCTTACCCCAGCAGCCAGAGTGAATGTTTCCAACAGGCCATTTCCCATCAGGTCTCCATTTCTTCTCTGATCTCACTCTTCTCTTGCTGAACAAGGCCCAGCTGCTCCCTTGTCAACAGGTGTGACTTGGTGATCCAGCTTGCTATTCTTTCTGTTCAGAACAATTTTTACTTTTCTTCATGGTCTACTGTATTTTTTTTTATCTTTCTTTGCAAAAATGACTTAATAGTGAAGAAATTCTAACCTTTCTCTGAAATAATAGTTTCCATTATGCCTTGTCTGCTTTTTCTATTTTCTCTCCACAGCGCTTAGAAAGATTTACATATTATCATGTTATTTTATCATCTTCTTTTTTTTCCCCTTGTACTGACTGAAAGCTCGGGGTTGGCAGAAAATTGTATTGATTATTTTTCATTGTTATTGGGTTAGGAACAATGTCTGGAACCTGGAAAGTGCTCAGTAAATAGCTGCCTAGTGATTGAAGGAAGATGCATTTTATGAAATGTAATTCTAACTGCAATATAACCATAGTTAAGGGAAGGTGGGGCTAGAGAAGAGACACAGAGGAGAAATGATGAGGGCCTTGTTTAGCATCTTTCAATGGAGTCAACAGAGAGGCAAGGAAGAATGACACATTAAGGTGAAATTATTATATTTTGGACAACTTAGTGAAAATGATAAGGAAGTTGCCTGTGATTCTGAGGGTTTGATGCATTGATGACTGGAAGAATGATGGATTTTTACATCAAAGAATACTAACGAAAGTAGATTAAGTGGGGTGTGGTAGTATGTACCTATAGTCCCAGTAGTCTGTAGAGTTGAGGGGGGAACATTGTGAATTTGACGTCAGTGAGTCCTAAGAAATTTTTAAATAAATAGATTCAGAGAAAGATAGGAGAACATTAGGAAGGAGGTGGAATGGCTTCAGATATACTGTTAGTTCTGATATATAACTGAATCTTCTGAGTGTTAAATAATTTGTTCAATGCATATGCCCTGAGTTCAAGAGTAATATCAGGTAACCTAATAGTTATCAGGGAGTAGAACTTGACTCTGCCAGCAACCTCATAGCATATGTTCCTATGCCAGAGCAAGAGTTTCCAACCATTGGCATATTTATATATGCTTAGCCTATAATTTGAAATATTAATAATATAATATTATTACCAAAGAGAAAACAAACCCCTGTATTTATTCATATTTTGTCCTTGCTTAGATTTTCTTGCTACATTGTGGAAATATGAAGAAGCAGCATGTCAACATACAAATGCTGCTGTTCTTTAGAGTACACAAAAGTTACCCTTGGCTTATCTGGACAGTCTCATACCCTACATTTTGCTTTTATAATCACTATCTATTACTGAAAACCTGTAGGAATACATTATTCTTTTAGTCACTGGAGTGAGTAACTTTTTAAAACATTATTTATTTATTTATTATGTATATAGTATACAGAAGAGAGTACCAGATCTCATTATAGATGGTTGTGAGCCACCATGTGATTGCTGAGAATTGAACTCAGGACCTCTGAAAAAGCAGTCACTGCTCTTAACCTCTGAGATATCTCTCCAGCCCATGAGTAACTTTTTAAGCAAAACATTAGGAATACATACAATTTTTGAAAGGTTTAAGTATGTTTCAATAAATCTTTTGGCATGTATGTATATTACAATACCCAGTTATTAATAGTTGTCTTATCTACAAGCACATTTTTCTGTATTTTGGAGCTGAGATTTTTGCCAATAGCTTTCATCCCTCTGGTGATTTTTGTTACCTTATTTAGTAGAGGAGAGTTAAGCATCTTGAAATGGTATTCAGTCTAGAAATTTATTAAATGATTTGATTTTTCAAAGGGACCATGCTGTTGGAAAGATTACTTGATACAGATTGCTGGGCCAGAATAGAGACAGAAAAATCCATGGAAATTTATAGAAATGAAGACAAAAATTACCAAGTCTATTCAGTGTTCATCTCTTAGTTGGTAAGGGCATGGAAGCTGCGGGTGACTTCCTTGATTGGATAGCTGATTGTAACCCTGCTGCTTCTATATCATGTCTCCACTTTGCAGGAAGATCTGATGTTAGTACTTTCTTTTTTTTTTTTTTTTGACTTTCGTAGGAGCCTGAGAAGGGTTTGAAGCCACAGAGGCTATATTGTCCAGATTGCTATCATGACAGCAGGAAAAATCACAGTTGTAGCTTTCATATTGGGAGGAATTATGAGAACCCCTAATTCTAACATAGCTCTGGTTTAATTGAAATTCAAAACACCTAGCTATATTTAACACACTTCATAAACTTGAGATAATTGCATTTTTGTAACTTCTCAGAGACACAAATAATTGTGTGTGTGTGTGTGTGTGTGTGTGTGTGTGTGTGTGTGTAGCAAGAGAGAGAGAGAGAGAGAGAGAGAGAGAGAGAATAACGAATTGCATCACACGATTAGAGGCTAATTAATTAGACCCAGTATTTGTGTATGGCAAAGTGGAGACTCAGAAAGCCTGATACTGTGGTTTACATCAGAGATCAGTAGATCAGCAGATTCTGGACCAGGACCAGGAGGCCAAGGTTTCAGATTGGCTTTAAGAAATATATTTAAGAATATTTATTTATTATTAATGTGTGTGTGTGTGTGTGTGTGTGTGTGTGTGTGTGTGTGTGTGTGTGTGTGTAGTGAGGTTTAGGTGTTATTTAGGGAAGCCTAGAGGTATAGCTTTGGGGTCTCAGGACTCTGAATGGGGTGTGGCCAGCCTTCTTTGAGGACCCAAGGTATGCTGTTTGTTTTGTTTTGTTATTTGGCGTGGGACATTTTTACTTTTTAAAACTTGTCTTAAGGTTTAATTTGTATCAGTGTGTGTTCATATAACTCTTTAATAAATATTAATCTTTTATATGGTAATGTAATATAAGTAAATAATTCTCCAATATCTATGTGAGAGAGAGGGAGGGAAGAAGAGAGAGAGAGAGAGGGAGGAGGTGGGGGGTGTTAGTGGATGTAAATGTCACAGCTTGTATGTGGAGATCAGAGGACAAACTTTGGGGGTTGGCTTTTTTCTTTTACCTTTAAATGGGGTCTAGTGTTTGAAGTCAAGTCACCTGGTTTGTGCTGCAAATACTTCAACCTATCAGTGCCTGAACGTTTGATTTTGTAACCTACTTGTTCTGAAGATTATTAGAATATTAAGACCCTCAAAGATCCCATGTGTTATAACTTAGGGGTATAGTGTTAGTCACCCAACAGGAGGCTCTAAGTTTAGATCTAAGTACCCATGGAGAGACGGGCATTGTGATGTTTGTTTATAATAACCCCACTGCTGCTGTTGGAAAATGGAGATAAACAGATTTAGGGGCATGAGAGCCAGACAATAGGGCTAGACCAGTGAGCTCCAGGTTTAGTGAGAGACCCTGTCTTACCAGTAGTATGAAGATTGATTTTAGAAGACAATGGATGTTATCTCTGGCCTTTGCACCAGTTACACACACACACATAAAAACAATAACACCCCATAGACATGATCAGAATCCCTGCCTCTTTATTAAATTTTTTAAATAGGTCTCAAAATACTGTGACAGATTTTTAATCTGATTGCTTACTTTAAAAAGTACTGACTTTTAAAAACTAATTAACATATTGCCACACAAATGGCCCAAAAGTACTTTCCTTGAAGATTTTTATGTTGCATTATTATCATTAGGCATTCAGTTCATATTAAATGTCAATGCCCAGTTGAGATAAGCTGTTTTCCACTACTCCCAGAGCCTGGGGTGGCAGGTGTTAGTAATAGGGCTTATTTTTTAGCCTTTGTAGCTCTCTGGGTCAGTCTGGTGACCTTGCAACTCTCACAGTCTTTTGATTACTGCTTTAGTGATACCCACAGGACCTGTCTCATGTCATGCACTGAAAAGTAATCCAGAAGAGAATAATTAGAGAAAATACCAATACATTGATATAAACACATTATCATGGACAGCATTACAGGATGTAAGAAGTTGGCCATCTCCAGCTTGTCTCTAGCACCCCTGACAGTATTTTGTTTTATCTCAGCAAATGCCCATGGGGCACAAGCTCTATGATAATAATCCAGTGCAGAGACATTGCCAGCACCAGTTTGTCCTTGCAGGTCCAGAATAATCATTTGAGCATTGAAACTGCTTACATTGATGAGTTTGTTTAGAAAGACTTGTTATCAACATTGTAGCCCATGTAGTGCCCGTGTGTTTTGGTACACTTAAGTCAACTTTTAAATTGTGATATTGAGTAGAGAAGGATGGCCACCATGTTGTGTTGGAGAACTCTGGTCTCCATTCAGACTACACAAGACAGTACCAATGCCACCAATTTGGTAGATACACAGTCACAATAACTCATCTGTTGGGTCAGGTGATAGCAGAATACAACTCAGAGTTTCATTTAGAACAGTTCTACTGTCATTGTAATATTTACTTCACTTCATCTTTTGAGCTAAGGATGTTAAAATGTGTGGCTCCTGCAGATTGCCACCATTCTAGCCAACCTGCCATAGGCTCAGCTGTATTATATGCTTGCTATTTTTAATATATAAAGTAAATTTCTTAGTGATTTCTTCACATCACTTTAGGTTATAGGGTGAATCAATAGAATCCATTTTGTTTACATGAACTATTAGATTTTTTCATGTGGGCTTATATGTTTTATTTCACACCATGAACTTCACATCCAGCAACAACAATCAGGACAACACAGGCAGCCTGAGACATGTCTATGCTCATGTTTAAAGTCTCTGTGTTCTTAGGTATCAAGTATAGTCATATAATACTTTCTAGGGTCAAATTTCCATATGCAGATGGCAATGGCAATTTTCTTGGCTTTCAGTTTATCTGAGTGAGAGCTTGGCATCTCTGAAGGAACATTTCCCCACTTATAGCCTTCTTGTCAAATGTTTCAACCTCTTTTCTTGATCCAATCACAATTTTGATAATTTGGTAAATAGTGGTAGACAGGTCTGAAACTGTATTGGTAATCTTTGCCTATTTCTACCTGAATTTGCTGATAATTTTCAGGAAATGTGTTTTGTCATCAAACTTCCCAAAGAACCATAATATTTTTTAAGATCTTTTTATTCCTATTTTCAGTCAAGTTGAACCATAAAATTTATTCTCAAAATAACCTATTTTGATATTTTATTTTATTGTATTTATTTGGTGTTTATGTGCACACAGAGATAAGAGGACAAATTGAGATACTAGTTATCTTTTAAAACCACATGGCTTCAAGGAATTGAATTCAGGTCACCAGATTTGGCAACATTTGCTGGTCCTAAATGACCTATTTAAAATCTACTCAAACTTGTACAGTCAGAATGAGTTCTAGGATGGAATCTGTAGATTCAGCAGAGATAGAACAGGTCTGACATTCTTAAGAAACAGAAATGGCTAGGGAGGTGGTTTAATCAGTGAAGTGTTTGTCATGCAGCATAAAGGCTGTTGTGGATCGCTGGCATCCACATAAAAGCAGGATGCAGTGGCATACATTTGTCTCCCAGTTTAGCTAATTTGACAAACTCCAGCTTCAGCAAGAGATTCCATATTAAAAATAATGTGGAGGGTCAGGGAAATGACTTAGTGGTTACAATGCTTGTGGATTAAGAAAGAGAACAAGAGTTCAGATTTTCAGAATCCATGTTCAGTTTCGTGGCTCTGACAGCCTGCCTATGATTCCAGCCTTGAAAGACAGTGGAGCAAGGTCACTAGGGAGACCTTCAATGTGGGTGAGCTTTGCATTTAATTGAGAGATACTGCCTCAAATAAGAGATAGCTGAGAAGAAAGAGTCTCCAGAATCAACCTTGGGCTACCACATACAGATGCACATGTGCCACCTGCACAGACATATATGCAAATAGAAAATATAGATGAACAGTGACTGAGGAAGACACTTGATGGTAGTCTCTGTCCTCCAGAGACACACATGCATATACAAATACACATATATGCCAATTATATTCAAATACATACAAAAAATAGAAGATAAATGTCAGAAAGCCCTTAATATGGTTTCTTTAAAGCAGTACATTTATATAGTTGTATCAAGACTTTTTAACATGCACATGTTTCTCAATTTATGAAGATGTTACATCCTCAGTTCTTCATAAGTTGAAAATGTACTTTACCTACCAAACATCCGGACTTAGTCTAGCCTGTCTTCAGCATACCAGGAGCCTTCATCAGGCAAAATCATCCAACATAAAATCCCTTTGAGTACTGAATCTCTCATAATTTATTGGATACTATGCTAAAAGTGAAGACTGAAATGATTTTATGGACATGTTGCCATGTCATTGAAAAGCAAATATACCCACAAAGTTGCAAATGATCATTGTGTAGAGAAGTTTAATATCTGGCATTAAAATTAAGTTTAATCTGAATTTTAAACCACTGAATAACTAAACATGAAAAATATATACTTTTTAAATCCTCTCTAGTTTGTTAAGACAGCAGCAAATATTAATCATAAAACATAAGCCAACAAAGCCTGGTTTCTGTCTGAGTTTTATGTTGATCCAACAGAATAACACATATTGAGCAATTGGTAAAGAACAGAACCTGAGGTTGAGGAGTCCAGTGCCTGCATTAACTTTTAAAAGAAGGCTTTTGGGTTGCATGATAACATGGAGGGTATCACAGTGGAAAAATGCAAAAGAAAGCCAAATAAGACCCACACTAACTCATTTTTTAAAATAATGGTCTTAATGTCGTCATGAAGATGGAGTCCTTATGACCTGATAGCTTCTAACACTCCTTCATTTTTGTGTTATGATGGTAAATACATTTTAGTCAGAAGTTTGGCAGGAACATGAAAAATGTAGTATGTTTTTAAGAAAAATATTTTTATAATGTTTTGTTCTAGATTCATCCCATCATTCATTCATTCATTCATTCTTCTCTCTCCCTCCCTTCCTCCTCCTCCTCCCTCTTGCTCTCTCATTCTCTCTCCTGTAGCTGCCCTCTCTCTTTGAGACAGGGCCTCATGTAGTCCTGGATGGCTTTGAACTTGCTATATGGCAGATGACCTTGAACTTCTCATCCTCCCGCCACCAACTTTTAGGATTTATTCAATGTCCAATCACATTTGCAGCCCTTTGTTTTTAGTTTCTGACTATAGGTACTATAAAAATATTTCTTTATTGGTCTTGATATGTAAGCAAAGTTTGGTTTTATTTTTTATTTAACAGCCTGGGCTGTGCATGGTAGTGCATGTGTGTAACAGCAGCACTCAGGAGGCCGAGGGAAGAGATGTTACATGGAAGGAAGTCAGGAAAGGACAGGAAAGAGAAGGGAGGGGAAAAAGGACAAGAGGAGGGAAGGAGGAAGTGAGGAAAGATGACAGCGCCGAGAAGAACCCTTGGGAATGTAATTAACTAACCTTCCTAAATTATCATTACTGGGACAATTCTGGTCGTTATTTTGTCCCTATAATCCCACCCCAAACTCATGGGAATGAAAAATATTTGGACAACAAAATATGTATGTTTGGTTGATTCTAATCATTTTAGAAAAAAAGACAAAATGAAAATTATTAAAATTAAAATTCAAAGTCACAACAGATTAACCTATATTTGGTTTATAAGGATCCTCATTATATAAAAGTATGAATTCATTTAAAACAACATAGTTATACTCTTAATTTACTGTTGAAAAAATCTCAAATCTTATATCCGAATCTCACTGAATATATTGTTATTCCTGGTTATGTGTTAATAATGACCTAGTTCATTTAGAATTTCTGTCGTTTTTAAGAAATATACATTTTATAGGCACCTATTCAAATAGGTATTTCTTTTGGTCAGGGAAACGAAATAATTATTCACTGGTAGTCACTGCTGTCTGCCTGGAAACCACAGATGTGGCTTTCTCTTTTTCAGGTTGCTTTCTATGTTGACTCAGAGGATTCAGAGAGAGTTGTTTGCAGTAAGGGAATGTTGCTGTTCCTGCTCTGACCTCAGGAAGCCTTGCATTGCTAAGATCCCTGGTGGGCATCACCTATCCTTTGACAGTTAGGAGCAGCCAGGTTCGTGACTCCAAGCAAGCATGTGAAACTGCCTTCTGACTGCTGTGTTTGGTTTATGAAACATGCAACACTTTGATGAGCACTGTTTTTGGGAGACCCAGATCTAATGTGGAAAAAGTTGTAAGACTTTTGCAGTAGCAAGATTGCTTTGTTGATTTAGGTCAAACTTGTTTTTCCCCCCAACATCATAATCTTTGCACTATTCAGTGGTACAAAGGGCATTAGAAAAAGCTGGTGAAGTGTTTTGGACCATTCAGAACTGGATGAGGGGTAAAATAAATGTCCAGCATTTCCTGAGAACAGCTTATAAAGGCAAAAATCGGGGTATTTTCACTAAGCATCGTTAAGTGCTCTGGTAATATGAGTCATTGAGGCAAACATTGACTTTAAAACTGAATGCTTACAATCCTACTTCACATCTGCTCTGCCTTGGAGCCTTTCTGTTTTGTCTCCCAGCTTTCAGGCAACGGAAAGAACTGCTCTTAATGTCTAATGAATATTTATGCAGTCTTTTGACAATTAAAGGCTCATTAAAATTCACTTCAAAGGAAGAGATAAAAACACTTTTAAGACTGAAGGAGAATGCAGTGGCAAGTAGGAACTTAAATTTTTTTTCATTGGAAATAGTCAGGTCAGAAACACTTTGCAAATGTAGTTTGAAAAATGGCTCTTGGTAGGAGGCATGGCTTAATGCTGGGTCAGGTTTTAGAGTCAGGCGCTCTGTATTTAAATTGCAGTTTTGGCTATTTCTAACTCTGTGACCTTTAGAACATTCTGATTAGAGAAACTCTTGCATAGTGTTGATGGGAAGAGACCAGTGGGCATAACCACAATCTGCTGGGAAGAATCCTCTGTGTCAACACAGGAGCAGAACTAAGAAAAGGACACACCTGCTTCTCTGTCTTGAGAAATCCTTCCCCTGTCACTTTAAACTCTCACACCGCAGCCATCTGGAATAATCCTTACTTTTCTTTTTCTAAAGATCTGCATGGGAGTGTGTAATGAGTCCTCACATCTGGTATGATCTTATTAGGTAACATCTTAATTTCCCTCATTTCATTATATTCCTTAAGTTTTGATCCCCATCATGCTTTTAGAAGTCCTGAACTACAGCATTGCTCATAGCTCAAAATTTATATGTATAACATAGAAATGCCTAACTATATCTTACGATGCTGTCAAAACCACGATCATTTATATAGTGCAAAGAGTGTTGAAGATAGGGTGGTTTGCTACTTTTGTTACTATATGGCATGCAAATTGCTTATTTGGTAATAGAAACAAAGAAATTCCTGGATGTGACCAGATAGTGTCCTGTAGAGTTATTTGACTGCTTAGTAATTTATAGACAATTATGATTTAGAAGTATGTATGAGGATGAACGAAAACATTATAGAGCCTTCATTTTTGTATTTCTTTCTTTTTTAAAAAAATAAAAAATATTTATTATGCATACAACATTCTGCCTCCACTATCCCTGTGTGCCAGAAGAGGGCACCAAATCTCAAGCTAGATGGTTATAAGCAACCATGTGGTTGCTGGGAATTGAACTCAGGACCTCTGTAAGAACAGTCGGTGCTCTCAACTTCTGAGCCATCTCTCTAGCCCCATCATTTTTATATTTCTTTTTCCATGAACCTTTAGCATAATCATGACCTTGTAAACTAGCAAATTGTGATTCTGTTGTTAATAAACATATTTCCTTAAAATAATGCTACTTATTCTTAAGTAATTGACCACTCTTTGTTACACAAAAGAGGGTCATAAAGTGCCAAGAAGGTGTAATTGAACTCAAACATTATCTTTAAGATATGCCTCATATATTAGCAACAGTCATAGTCTCCACTGGAATCTTCATTGTGTTTACCATCTGCTCCTCTGAGTCTTTATGCAAATTATTGCATCTGTTTCACAGGAACTAAGTAAACATTTTTTTCCTAATAATTCCTATTAGGAATGACAGTCTAGTTATGGATTTTTAACCACTTTTGTTATATTTCTGTGATTTAGACATCACCATTTTGGGTGTGTTTCAGGGAGTCTTTGTTGTAATCACATTATATATACATGACCCTGATGAAAGCTTAGTATATAAATTTTTCATCATTTAACTATGCTGGATATTCACCCCACTTGTTGACTGTGGCTAAGTTTGCCTTATAATTCTTACCATCTAGCTCTAATTTAAAGTAAAAAGATATTAAAGAGCATGATCAATTTCTAACACTTTTTCTAAGTAAGTTTTCAAGTGCTGTCTTAGATTTTGAGATACCATGACCACAACTCTTATAAATGATAAACATTTAATTGGTGTTGGCTTACATTTCCAGAGGTTTAGTCTTTTATCATCATGGTGAGTGCAACGGAGCTGAGTGCAGGAAGACACAGTCCTACATCTTTACCTACAGGCAACAGGAAGTGGTCTGTCTTACTGGGCATAGCTTTAGCAAAGGAGACCTCAAAGCCCAACCCCACAGTGATATACTTACTCCAACAGACTACTTCTACTCCAACAAGGCCATACATCCTGATAGTGCCACTCCCTTTGGGTGCCATTTTCTTTCTGACTTCAAATATATTAACAATCATTCATTGGCTTTGTGTTATATATAACACTCAGCCACTTTTTATCCAGCCACTATCACAAGTTGATACCCACTCTGATTTAATGATGAATACCAACAGCTAAAAGATCAAAGTTGTTGACTCTACTAAGAGAGCAGAGGAAGGAGAGATGCATAGGTAGACACAACTTTTAGTGTAAATTATAAAATGTTGAGGGTGTGCACAGAAAGAGTTTGCAAAGTGTGTGTAGAAAACTACAATTAACAAGCCTATCTCCTCCCCAAAGCCCCACCTTGATTTATTGCCTTTAGTAAAGTTTGGGCAGTAAAATTCTGGGGCAAGTTGATGGTTTAGTTGGAAGAATCAGGTTATTTTATATCCTGTAGGAATCAATTTCAAATGTTTTTTTTAGAGGTCTTATGCCATAGTTAGGTTGTCTTTCCATCTTCTATGATAATAGATATCTTTCTAAAGTAAAACTTTTATTTTTTTTATATTTACAAGTGTTAATGTCTTAAAAGTTTCACAAGATTTAACTCATCATTGAATTTTTAAGTGTGCAAGTAACTTTGAAGAATGAAAGGTCTTTGTTCACATACTGACCCTAATAATATTGTATGAACAGTCCCAACTTTTACAGAGGAAACAGGATTCATGATAAATTTTCATATATAAATAAAAACTATTTCATCTATATTCATACATGGGGTCATGAATATTCATTGTGGCTAAAAAACTTGTTTGCCACGACACATTTAATTCAAATTAATAATTACTTTAGTAACTCATATGTAAATAAATATAGTAGCTTCAATAAGAGACATACTTGCCAGAAAAAAATATATCTTACTTTTAAAATGCTATTATAAAATATATATTATGGTAAAGTTCCATGGAAATACTAAAACAAAAACGTACATCTGATTCAGGATTGTAACATGCATAGTGAAGAAAAGAAAGTTGTTGGAAGATAAATAGTATCATGAGCAGCAGTATGAGATATAAAAACCATGGGATATATAAGAAGGTATGAACAAGGAGCCTGTGGTAGGACATCAAGATAGAAAAATAGGTTTATATCCATTCTTAAAGACCTTTGACTGTTGTGGAATATAGTTTAAGATGTGTTACTGAGGTGATATATTACATATTTAATAACATCTGAAATATTGGGAGGCAGCACACAGTCAAATCCTAGGCAGACAACTCAGGAATTTCTTGATCCTTGAGCACAAGGACAAACAGCTGTGTTTCAATAGTGCACACATTTAATCCCTGCACAGGGAAAGCCTGGAAGTGGTGACCTATACCCTTAATCCCATAACTCCAGAGACAGAACTTCCTCTGTTTCTGTGAGTTCAAGTTTAGCTATGAAATAGAGTAGTTCACACCTTTAATCCTAACCTGGATGGGATACAGTTGGCAAGAAGGGTATATAAGGCCACTTAGGAACCAAGCAGTGGAAGAAGTGACCTGCAGAAACAAATGGCTGAGGAAGTTACAAGATAGCTGGGTGACAATTGACTGTGGTGCTTCCTCTCTCTGATATTTCAGCCTCCCCCCAATATTTGGCTCAGAGTCTCTATTCTTGCAATCTGAATTGGTGCAACATGTTACATCCTTTTATGATTCATTTGTTTAACTCTGTAAAGCTGTGTTACTTTGCCTGTGTAAAACATCTGACCAGTCTAATAAAGAGCTGAAGAGCCAGTAGCTAGGCAGGAGAGGGATAAGCAGGGTTGCCAAGCAGAGAGAATAATATAAGGAGAAATGTAGGCTAGAGAAGAATAGGAAGAGGGAGAAGTGAGAAAAGGAAGAGAGGTGGACACCAGGGACCAGCCACCGAGTCACAATGGCAGCAGCCAAGGAGTGAGAAGAAAAATATATAGAATAGAGAAATGTAAAAGCCCAGAGGCAAAAAGTAGATAGGAAATTTTAAGAAAAGCTGGCTAAAAATAATCCAAGCAAAGTTGGCTGTTTATAAGAAAGACTAAGTCTCTGTGTATTTATTTGGAAGGTGAATGGTGAAGAGTAAAACAAACAAACAAAATTACATTTGACTGTTGTCTTAACTTTAGATGGGAAGCTTGTTTACTTTGCTTTATTTATTTTGTTTCTTAAATGTATACATGTACACCATGCTTTTAAAAAGGCATCACTAGAATTGGGAGGGCAAGGAGTACAAAGGGAGACTGATTAGGGACTGGGACAAGTGGGTAGAAAGGAAGAGAAAAAACTAAGAGTTTATCTTCTTTAAACAAAATAATCTACAAGAAAACCTTTTTCCTGCTGGATGAAACAGATAGAATGTGGATATACCTGCTGTTGCTGCTGACAGGATATCATTGAAATTCAGTCTAGTTCAAATAGTAATATGGAGTAGTGAGATTCACGCTTACAAACTTTGTATGTGAGCCTCATTATTTACAAAACTCGGAATACTTGTGATTATTTTCCTATGCTGTGCGAAGAATAATTTGAAAAATGCATGCAAGCTCTGAGACCAATATTTTACAGTGGATTACTTCATAAATTTTTATTTTCCTGCTTGAAGCATGCCAAGCACAGTAGATCTGATACAATAGACAGTCTGTTGACAACAAGTTTACTATATTTAATTTTGAAATGTTATATTCATATATTTTAAAAATATCCATAATATCTTTATATTTTCTTCATGGTAAGAATTAAGAAGTTAGAATTCAGCAAAATCATACAATTGCATTGCATGACTACTACATGGAAAGAAGAGCTAATACACATGTTTAAATGAAGATAAGCTTAAAACCTATTTTATACTTTCTGTAGATATGTAGTAGTATCTAGCAAAGTATGACTTCTATATCTGTTTAATACAAACATGTACAAATTCATGCACAGCATAAGATGATATGCAAGTATTTAAATAGTTTAAAATAGTAGCCAATGTTATATTGAATTTTATGTTTTGTACAGTATATGTATATGGCATGTAAGACTTATAAGTATTTATGTAAGTACTCCAGAGACAAAGTTAACATGACATACTAATATACCATAATTGTAAGTGAGCCATATTGGTATATTTATGTGATACATTATCCTCTACAGTATTTCTTTCCATCTCTCTCTCTCTTTCTCTCTCTCTCCCCCTCCCTCCTCCCTCTCCCCCCCTCTTTTCTCCCTCTGTCTCTTTTTCCCTTCCGCCAGCCTACCCCTTCATTTAGGACAAAGGTTAACCTTAGGAGTCTTCCTTAGTCGCTCTGTCTTGTTTTTTGAGACAGATTCTCTCATTAAACCTGAAGCCCATCAATTTGACTAGATTGTTGGGCAGCGAGTTCAAGTGACCATCCTGTCTCTGCTCCAGAAGCTCTAGAGTTACAGATGCATGACATCTCACCCAGTTTTACATGGAGATTCAAATGCAGTTTCCAAAGAGAACACTCTGCTCACTGCTACAGCCTTAGTATTGACCTTTCTGTCATACCACACTTATTTGTCAGTACTAGTTGAAACCATGCTCATGAAGTTTTCTCATGACTTTTTCTCCAATAAAGCATATTTTTTTAAATATTTATTTTTATTTTATGTGAATTGGTGTTTTGCCTGCATGTATAACTGTGTAAGTGTGTCAGGTCTTGGAATAACAGACAGTTGTTAGCTGCCATGTGGATGCTGGGAATCGAACTCAGGTCCTCTGGAAGAACAGTCAGTGTTCTTAACTGCTGAGCCATCTCTCCAGCCCTCCAATAAAGCATATTAAAAATGGCTAAAGTTGACTAAAATTGGATGTATGTATTATTTTTGCCCATAATAAATATAAAAAAGTAATTTATCCCATTCTACAATATGCTCTTCTCCCTGTGTATTTTTAACTGCTGTGTCTTTTTAATTCACTCTAGATTCTTGTGGTAGCTTTATGAAATTTTAATACTTTTTAGTTGCAAACCTTACAATCAAACTTATTGTCAAAGTTAAGCCATATATTCTCTTGTGTGCATAAGGCCATGCCATAAATGCTATATACAATATTCTATTTATTTAAAAGACTACTCTAAAAAAATATTCATTATTCTCTCTATATTAGTGAGAGAAATTGGGATCTAAAGAGCTACTGAATTACACAGAAGTCATGCAGCCACTAATGAGCAAAGGGGGGGTCTACAGCCTATGGGTTTGCTAGCTGATTATATTGGAACTTGGGGACTGTTCAGAAACTTCTCCCAACTCAGGCTACAGTGTCAGCTTTTTAACCTAAAATATGACTTAATTTACTATCTCTGTCAAAATCTGCAAATTTTGAATTTGAAAATTTTGGATCAAAATGAAGAAAGGAGAAAAGTCATCCATGTTCTGAGTTTCATATTCATAAAGTAACAGCCACAAATAAAATCAACCCATCCCATCAGAGGTTGCACCATTGCATTAACAGATGTAAAACAATGAAGCTTATGAGTTCTATCTCAATAGATAGTTCATGAAACCTTTATAATAGGAACTTGATAACATACCAAACCCATTAATAGAAATGTATTTCATGCCTTGGTAGCTGACATTTAGCGTGTGAGATAAAATACTAAGTTTAAAACATTTTGTGAGCAAGGTACTTCTGTATTCGTCAGATCTGCACCACACAGCTCTGTTTCTCCTTTAGAGAGTAGCTTAGTGTGGCCTTGAACTCCTCATCTGCCTGCTTCCTCCTCCCAAATGCTGGAATTAAAGGTATATGCTACCACTGTCTGCCCTCTATAGTTAACTATCTGATCTCCAGGCAAGCTTTATTTGTCAGAACAGAAAGAAAATATCACACAACAGTAGAATAATATATATATGTATATATATATATTCCAAATATACATATTTGGAAAAAAAGAGCCTGCTTGTTATAAGTTTCCCTTTTAGAATGTTATATGAAACAACTTGTAATTTTTCTTAAGACAGAATTAGCTGTTTCCTGAGGCACAATTGAAAGACTAAATTTTGCTTAGAAATCAAGATTTAAACTAAGTGCAGATCAAGACATAAACATAAATTTAGAAGAAAGTCTGTCTCAATATCTTAGTCCTTTGGTGTTCAGAAATGGAAAAATAAAAAAGAAACAGAAGATATTGTTGCCTTTGGTAGCTTCAAATGTAACCCAAAAGTTATCAGATGAACAAACAAATACCCCCCATCATCAACAACTGATACCACATTTGAGGAGCTTTTTCTTTTTTAAGATGACTGTGTTAAGAATGGGGCTGTTTTGGATATGTTTGGTTTACTCTCATACTATTGAATTCTTAAGGGTTTGTCAGAATTTCTTAACTGGAAGAAACTAAATAATGATAAATTAATTCTGGATCTGTAGCTTAATTTTAATATTTAAAAACTGACTAAAATCCCAAATGCATAGCTTTTCACTCATAATTTTTTTCCAATGCAGTTACTATACTTAGTAGTTTTATCAGCGATCTGCTGCTTCTCAATGGAAAGATATAATTATATTTTAAGAAGATTCAAAATTTTATTTTCTTTTAAGAATATCATTATTTATTTAGGGTTTCTCTAGCTGTGAAGAGATAGCATGACCATTACAACTCTTAAAAAGGAAAACACTTAATTGGGTTGCTCACAGTTCACATAACTATTACCATCATAGTGCTATACGGTAGCATGCAAGCAGACATGGTAATGAAGAAGAGGAAGCTGAGAGAGTCCTATATCTTGACCTAAAGGCAAAAGGAAGAAGTCTGAGACACTGGGTTAGGGTTAGGGTTAGGGTTAAGGTTAGGGTTAGGATTAGGGTTAGGGTTGAGCATATCTGAGACCACAGTACCCACCTTCACAGTAATACACTTTCTCTGACAAGGCCTTACCTCTTAATAATGTCATTACCTTTGAGGGCCACTTTTATTCAAATTACCACATTCTACTCCCTGGCCCTCAAAAGTTTGTAGATATATCATAATGCAAAAAAAAAAAAAAAAAAGCATTAAATCTAACTTCAAAACTCCCCGTAGTGTACAACAGTTTTAACCTTATTTAATAGTCTAAAGTTCAAAGTCATTTCTGAGATTCACATAATTTTTTAACTGCAATCACACACAAAACTAAAATAAAAAACAAATCACATACTTCCAACATATAATGGCACTGGATGTACATCATCGTACAAAATGTAGGGAAGGGTTTATTAAACCGGTAGGTAGGACAATTATTTACAATGGAACAGAACACAATCCCACTACAGTTCCCCTTTTTTTCTTTTTAAAACAGGAAGAACCCAAAATCTAATATCTTCTTCCCCCTATTATCTATAACAACTTATAACCAACACTGTAAACAAACACAAACATCTATAATCCATTTTGTGAGAATGTGGGCATAGTTCTTTAGGTTGCTTCATAATGAATGGGTCACTGGCAATCCCATGAGGATCTAAAGAAAAATTTAGGATTAGGGACAAGTTCTTAGTGGAGTAGTCTGTAAGGCTGGGTCATCTCAGCCCTTCTTTTTGAAATTGTTTTGGATGCAGAGCTCAGAGGAAACTGCAATAGAGGTGCTCTGAAATGCTGAATCATCTGGGCCATCTGTTTCCACTGGAGACTTTTCAGGATGTCTTCCTCTATCAAACTTCATTTTCTTTGACCAGGAATAAATCAAAAGCCTCTCATTTTCTGTAAAAATAAAAATAACCCAAAACCTCTTCTCCAAAGTAGCATATCTTTTGATTTCAATTTTAAAGTCAACTCATTTACAAAATATTTAGATTGAATTAATCCAGGAACATTTATAATCAAATGTCTTTTAGCAGCTTTAATTACTTCATTTATAGTCAAAAAACTTTAGGACAAGACAATAACATACAGTATCCAGACACTCTTTGTATTTTCCATTTTTATGTAGCTTATTGTTTTTACTCTATTTTAAAAAAATATCTTTTTTTTAACTTTTTCTCTCAAGCCTGCATATATTTTTAAACATACTCTAAACCATTTAGAGTTGTGGTTTAGGATTAAAGGTATGGTTTGGCTAGAGTGGCTGGCTGGCTCCATCCAGCTACTAGCCTAAATGCATAGAATTTACCTTTTTACCAGTCTGGGAAATTTTAGGGTCCATATAATCACCAAGTAAAGCACTGCCATCTGCTGCTAATTAACTCCATTTAAGTATTTGACAGCAGGGCAAGTGTTTTTGCCTCTAAGGCTGAATCAGAAAGCCTACTTAAAAAAGCCAGGCTTCCTTTTGCCTCCAGCAAACAAAGCAACCCAAGAAAATGTTGCTGCTAAGAAGCAGTCTTTGACTCTGTTTCCTTTTTGTCCAATATAAAGAGAAACTTTAAATCCATCACAGGCAGCTTGTTTCTTACATTGAGGCTCAGGAACCAGCCTTGTTGCAGCTTTTAAGCTGCACTCTAAAAGCTGGCCATATTGTAGCCCAAGCCCACATGCCTTACCGGGGGCATCTCTGTACCAGAACTTATGTGAGAGACACAACTTGGAAGCTGTTTTTGGCTCTAATTCTGTGTTCTAGAACCCTTTTTAATCTTTCTCCAGATTTATGTGGGTATATATTACCCACACTGGGCCGCCATTTGTTGTAATATGTTTCTGAGCCAGCCTTTCCCTGAAGTTTTGACCTGCTGTTCCACAGAATCACAGAATCACACAGATTCTTATATTAATTTTATGCTGATTGACCTAGAGCCCGGGCATATAACTTGCTAACTCCTTCATTTCAACTTAACCCAAGATTCTTATCTTGTTTAGCCATGCAGCTTAGTACCTTTTCTTAGAGCAGCATTTCAACTTCTTTCCTCTGCTTCTCCTGGCATCTCTGATCTGTTCCCATACTTTTGTTAGTCTGGTAGTCCCACCCAAACTTCCTATTTGACTTTGGCCAATCAGCATTTTTATTAAACCAGTAGGCAGGATAATTATTTACAATAGAACAGAACACAGTCCCTCTACAGAAAGGAGCACAGTGAGGAATTTCAAAACAAGACTGAAAACAAGTGGGGCAAACTTCAAACTCTACATCTCAGTGTCTGATGTCAAAACACTCTTTAGATCTCCAACTCCTTTTAGTCTTGTGGACTGAAACATAATTCTCTCTCTTGGGCTGATTCTACACCTTTTTAGCAGCTTTTATTGTTGTTGTTTTGTTAGGTATCCTATTCTTTTGCATCTCCAACTTCTTGGGGACTCTAAGACAATCTAGGCTTCACCTTCACAATTGTACAAAATGATTTCTATGAGGCTCCCTTAATGGGACACCCCTGAAAAGTATATGGCCTCAGCAGCTTCCCTTAGTCTTGGAGGGAGATTCCATAATCCCTTTCCTCTTTCCTTGATTCTATAGCCAGAATCATGTGGCCAAAGCTTTCAAGTTCTGCTGATTACTGAAGCTGAAACATTTTCTCTCATTCAATTACATCTTCATCAGCTTTCTGTTTCCCATGGTTTCTTTTACTGATTAAGCTTGGCTGTTCTGGAACTTGTTTTGTAGACTGGTCTGGTTTCAAACTCAGAGATCTACCAGCCTCTGCCTTCTAAGCATTAAATTAAAAGTATGCACCACCACATCCAGTGCTAAGCTTTTCTTTAATTCCTTTACACAAGTTGGAAATTTAGCTAGGTAGGATCTTGCTCTGACATCACCACTCTCTTTATTTCATTTCTTAATTTGTATATCTCCTTGACCACAGGATTTAGCTCTTTTCTAATTCATTGTGTTCCTTTTCCAATTTTACATTTTGTAATTTACCTTAGTCTGCTTGCTTCTTTTCATTGTAAATCTTTACAAGCATGAACACTAGTAACCAGATGACAGAATCTATACAGGGCTGTTTTGATTTTTTTTCTGCAAAGAAAATTAATCCAAAACTTTACTTTAGCCTCAGGCAGACTCTTTGAACAATGACAAAAAGCAACCACATGTATCACCAATGTATTACAAAATGATCTCTAGGCCACATATTAATATTCTCCTCTGAAACCTGTTATGTGAGCACTACACCTTTCATCAAATCATGCTCAGCACCACTGTCTTCCATACTCCTACTAATATGGCCCATTATGCATCACTTAAAGCACTAAGATGCTTTCTAAGTCCCAATGTCCATTCAAACAAAATAAAAGGTCCATTGCTTCAAACAAAAGCATATACTTCAAACAAAAGCCTATCACAACAATACCAACTTCTGTCTTAGATAGGGTTTTTATTTTTTGTAAAGAGACACCATGATCTGGGCAACTCTTATAAAGAAAAACATTTAATCGGGTAGTTTACACTTCAGAAGTTTAGTCCAATATTATCATGGTACAATATGATGGTATACAGGAAGATAAGGTGCTAGAGAAGATGAGAGTCTTAATCTTGACTTGCAGACAACAGGAAGAGGTCTGAGACACTGGAAACAGCTTGAGCATATGAGACATCAAAGCTTTTCTTCAAAGTGACACACTTTCTCCAAAAATGCCATGCCTCCTAATACTGCCACTCTTTTGGGGGGCCACTTTCTTTCAAACCACCATAGTCATTTTTGTTATATGAGTATTTTGCCTGTGTGGGTATTTGCAGTATACTTGAAGGCCAAAGGAGAGTGTTGGATCTCCTGGATAAAACTGGACTGACAGACAACTGAGATTTATCATATAGATTCTAGGAACCTAATCTGGCTTCTCTGGGACAGCAACAGTGTTCTTTACCACTGAGCTTTCTCTCCAGCCCCTGAATTTTCTCCAGTGATAAGTCTTAGAGCTACAGAGTTAACTCAGTAGATAAAGTGCTTGCTAACCAAGCATGAGGACATAAATGTACATTTTCACATAAAAGCTGGGCAAAGCTTTGTGTAACCTATAACTCTAGTGCTCAGGGTTGGTAGGAGAGTGCCAAAGAGGCAATTTTGTGGATTTTGGCTAGACAAAATAGCTGAAATGATGAGTGCTAGGTTCACTGAAAGATCTGGCCTCAAAACGAAACAAAAACCTACCCAAAAGATGAACAGTGATAGGAGAAGATACTCAACATGGACACTTGGCCTCTGCACACATATGTGTGAATCTAGTGGAAGACACACAAATTTCATTCATTATACTTGGGTTTTCCAAAATTAATATTTTCCAACTTACCTTAAAGTTTGCATAAATTTGTAATTGTAATTTTGAAGACTAGTAGGAACTTTTTCTAGTTCTCAAAGTATGTTCACAAATATTGTTATATCAGATGTGTTAATACTTGCAATGTCTGATCACAACCTATAAGGTATGCACAGAGCAAGGCAAACCACCAAAATATCATCATTGTAGAACATATTAGTGATGAGACACAATTCACATAAGAAAAAAGAAGATTCATTCAAGGATGTCTTAAGTGAAAATTAAACATTAATTTATTAAATATGCACTTTAGTGAATGCCACCTTCTTCTGTCTGTAGAGGTGTGGAATATGCATTATGAAACCCTTCAGTAAGCTGAAGGTCAGGGGTTTTCTTGAGACTGATTTCATGAAAAGAACTTTTTCTGGAAAGAATGATTGATGAGCTATGTTTGTGCTAATTGGTCTTTATAGAAGTATCCTACAAAATGAATAAATTGAGCCTGTTACTTCAGAAAAGACAACACAACTCATTGCCAGTGATAAGATGTAAACCATCAAGGAACGAAGTGAATTTTGAGGGTTGTAGTGATGACTCAGTCAAAGCATTTGTTGCGCAAACACAAGAACCTGAATCCAGACCCATAGAACCAGCCAGACCTGGCAAATGTACCTGAAATTGCAGCATAGAGGACATAGAGTTGAAGGACCCCTGGTGTTTGTTGACCAGATAGTTCAGTCTTACCAGTGAGAGGCCCTGTTTCAAAAAATAAAGAGAAGACAATTAGGGAAGATACACAGGTCGACCTCTGTCTTCCAGATGCTTGGGCACACCAACCCCCGACTCCCAAATGAATCAGAATTTTAAGAAACACACTTTCACAGAACTCATCTGCATCAAACAGTGAAAAGTCATTATTAAAACCCAGAGAAAATTTTGTTTCAGATCTGGGATCTGAAAGTACTCCTACCACCCCATGCTATATTGCTCTGGATTTTTATCAAGGGCTTTGCATATGAAGGGGAAATACTATATTACTGAGCTGTTCCTCCAGCCTGACCTGTAGCATATTTAATGTAATTGTTCTTTCTCTCGCCTTTTTTCCTTCAGTAGTCTGACCAAAATTACTCAGAAATAATTGTCAAGAACTCTGCTTATCCGCCACACACATATGTTCATGAAAACAACACACAAAAGCCACATTATGATAAGTGTAGAAAATTATGATTAATAGTTATCATGGCCATCTGAGATGACTTACTGATAGTATGGCTTCTATTCTCTTTTGTTCGACCCTTAGAAAATTTGTTAAGTCTTAGAAGCTTAATATGAGCTAAAATAGCAGTGAATTTCAGTTCCAATCATGTAATTAGAAAGCAGAACAAACTGGAAATGTTTAAAATGGGAAAATACATATTATAATTATGATCAAATAACTTTTTTTTCTCTCTCTCTTCCAATACAGGCTAATAAAATTTGGAACACAACAACATTTCTTGGGGGGGGGGCTAAATATGGGGGCATGGTACTATCTCTGTATATTGAAACTTATTCTCTTTATACACAATCCAAAGCTCCCTGTGATGGATATGATGGATAGAGGTAAGGTTTTGGTTAACACAGCATGGTATTTCTTCCTTTTTGAGTTACCCCATAGTCTGTTCAGTTACTAAGTAGTAAAACCACTATCAACTGAGTTAATATATATCAGAATAAAGTATGACTTTTAATTTAAATACACTTAATATAAATAATTTCAAACATCTTATTTCTAGGCCACTCTAATATGGCTGTATGTACTCCCTTCCCACCTCATTTTTTCTAACAAAATTTGCTCAGTTCATTTAATCCCTATTTGAGTAAGTTTATTAATGCAAACTCACAAGTACAAATAATTTGAAATGTACATAATATCCTGTAAACATGTAAATGTGCTTGAATTTTATTTAAAATCTGCTTGAATTTTTGGTAGATCAAGCAATTAACATACATATATATCTGTACTAATATATATTAAGAACCTTGTATATTTGACAGACTCTTTCTGTCTGGCAGATAGGACAGAGGGAGATCGAGACCAGCTGGCCTCTCCCTGGGGTTGGAGCCAGATGATAAGTGCCTATGACCCATCACCCCCTAGCCAACCGGGGGAAATCACACGCTGAGTCTGAAGCCTTGTCGAAGCAAGAACTCACTTTATTGCATCAGTCTGGGGCTTCTATAGGGTTATGATAAGGGGATGGGAATCTTGGGATGGGGTAGGTGGAGTGGGGAAGAAGGGCCAACAGTATTTTACCATGTTAGTAGAGGCTAGGCAGAGGTGGTGCTGAGCCAACCACATGTGGAGCTTATGGCCAGAGACAGGTTGCCAAACTCTAGGAAGGCTTAGGAATTTACACTGGGCCTCAATCCCACGGCCTTAGAAGGGCCTAACATATATTCACACAATTTTCTATGTGTAATACAAATGTTTTACTGTGCTTTGGGCTAGGCAAGTTTAGATCTGCTTCCATTCATTGTGATTTTAGATATTCCTGCTTAGTAGGCATAGAGCTGTAAGTAGAGGTAACTGTGGTTGGATGTCAGTAGATATAAGGAAATTACCAAAATAGCCCCTACTATACATGTGGTTCCTTTCTTTAGAGACATCCATTAGCAACCTTTGTTTGTCCATCCAGGGACTGGGGCCACCAGTTAAATTAGAATTATTTCCTGTAGACTAAAGTGCTAATCTGGACAGGTGTAAGTCTTCCCAAGTCAGGTAATGAAGTCAATAAGTATTCCATAAACAAACATCTCTTTGTTTCCTGTGATACTGTGCTTGATACCTGGACCTTATTTAATCAGCATCATTTTGCTGCCCCCTCAAAAAAAAAATAAATAAAAGTCATACTGTAGATTTCCAAGTCAGTGACATAGCTCAGGCTAGAAATCATGATTCCTACACCTGTTTGGAATTCAATTTCCTCTTATACGTGTGACTTGGTGTATTATTGTAAGGGGTGGTGCCTGTTTTGTGTGTAAGTTTCTATGTTATAATATAACGCTGTAAGCGAAACATCTCAGAGTCTTTGAGTTCCTTGGTTATTTCTTTGCTGTAAACTCACATTCTCTTTGTCTTAAAGCCTTGCTTCAGCTGGACTGAGTAAGGCTGGGCCAATTTCTCTTTTGAGGTAACCCAGGAGGGGATACTAGCCAGGAATCTGGGAGAATGATCCAGCACACAAATGGCAGGTGGGGCAGTTCCCAGACAGCCTGTGAAAATGCAAAGCAGCTTGTAAGTAGGAGTTGCTATGGGGTAGATGGGGCAAAGAGCATCTGAAGAACATTTTGTACCTGATGTTTCCTAGGCTCTGAAACCAGGTGGGAAGGAGAAGATGTTCAAGCCTGAGTTTTCAAGAATATTTTAAGTTTTTGAGGAACCATTTGGGGTTGAGAGACAAGACACAAAAAAGGGGATAGACAAATATCTAAAATTAAGACTACATTTCAAATGTACTGTAAAAGAAACATTCCCTCTATACTCCATGTCCAATATTCCCCACAGATTAGTGGAGACTTCTGAGTTTGCTGATGCTGAGTGAAAGGTGACTGCCAGCTACTTCATGTATGAGTACTGGTAATTATACTTTAGCAAGCACTGCTTGCCATTTTTCCACAGCAGGCTTATGATGCCAGCCATGGAGCACCAGGCCTTCCTCAGGGTCAACAGCCATTGATATGAACCGGTTCTCAAACATTTGTTATTTGATCCTGAGGTGTTTTGTTGCTTTTGTGATATATCACTAATGTATGTGCTGATAATAGTTTATTGTTTATGAAGTGCATAGGGGAAAATATTATAAATGTGCTTGAAACTGAATGCAAGTCTGATGTTGGAAACAGAGGTGCTTAGAACAATATTGCTAGGGAATGGATCTCATGCTTCCTGAGATGTTTTAAAAAATTATCATTAATGTACTATTCTTTCGGAGAGTGTTTATAATGCCCACAAGAATGTACTGGAGCAGGGATTGGATTGCACCCTCACCTTCATTCAGGTCCTTTCATTGGCATAATACACACCTGTGTGTTCTTGTCTCTGATCTCAGAATTGTTTTTAAAAAGCTCTGACTTCTAATTTGTGGAAGAGGCAGATTTCTGTTTGTCTTCTGACAGGACAAGTTCACCTTGTCCCTGTATGTGCTACTTCTGATAAGGCCCTTTGTCAGACACATACTGTGTAAATCCTGTGCAGAATCAAACCTCAAGTGTTCTGAGATAGGTCGGTCTGCTTAACTGGGTAGTGTTTTCTTGAAGCATTGAATGAACATGTTACTGATAGGTAAATGCATATAAATATATTTATAGTAAGGAATAAAAGAGCCCAAATGGTTTTTGTTTTGTTTTGTTTTTGATGAGGTCGTTTTTAAAGTTCTTTCTTAAATAGTTTGCTGTAGAAATGGTAGTGATAAAGAACGCTGACCCAGTTAAATTTAACATTTCACATACAGGTAGGGAAAGCTTTTCTTGATGACACACATTAGATCAGCATTCATATTACCATAAATGTTGTCATGTAAGAGAGAACATCAAACTTAAGCAAATGTTCTTTGAATATGAATCCACTCTGCCATAATTTTGATAACAGAATTAGTGGCCCTTTTAAAATATGGCAGGTATTTTTCATGTATTTTTATGTTATAAGATACTGAAAGTTTTTGTATTTCAGCACCCTGTACGAGGCTTTATTAAATTTACAGATTCTTCCTTTCAGAATCAAACTGCCTTTGTCTCAGTACCAGCAGCAGATTTCTTGTAATCTGTTTAAATGAGTACTTTCTGCTGTTTATCCTAAAATGCAGATAAGTGGCTTTCAGCGCATAGTTTATAGTGGGAGAGCTCCCAAAGAATCAAGATTATCAGCTAGAGTCTTCATGCTATAACTAATCATCTCTCTGCGTATGTTTCCCTGCTGGAGAGAAGGCATCACACAGTAGAGGCAGGAGCCTAGCATAGAAGGGGTGGGTGGATGGTTGGTAGGGGTGAGTGGATAATTGGTAGGAGTGGGTGAATGGTTGGTAGGGTACCTATTGGAAGGATTTCTTTTTCTCACTACTAGAAAGCAGGAAGAGAAAGTCCATGTTTTTTTACATGCACAAAGCTACCATGTTCTGAGATCTAGGTTAAAGAAGTTGTAGGAAGTATCTGCAGAGATAAACTCTATACCAGGTTGCCTATTTAGTAACTAATGTCATTTTAAAACTTCCCAAGCAAATTAATATGAGAATAAGAAAGGAGATACTTCATGTTACTGCCAAAGAACTATTATGGTTTTAATGATGAAGTAAATGTTTTCTCTCTTATAAAAGACAGAAAGAAAATAAGTAGATTCAGCTGTGAACTTATCACTTATTAAGGGTTCTGAAAGATCATTTATAGGCTTTCTTTAGAGACATGAAAACAACTGTCCTAAACAAGCTACTTCCTGTTTTTCTTTGTCTTAAATCAACAAGCCCAACTTGCATAGCAGTTAGAGCTGATAGGATTTACCAGCCTTTTTTAATTTTGCCGATTTGTGTATGTATATACACATGCAAGGGAATGCTCAAGTGCATGGGGACGTGTGTGGAGGCCAGAAGACAACCTTCCCTACTATTCCTCAGATGTCTTATGTTTTGAGACAGTCTTCCATTGTCCTGGAACTGCATAGATAGGACAGCTGATCAGTGAGCTTTGGGCACCAGATACCCCAACATTCAGGTTCAAATGTATACCATCATACTTGTCTTCTTTCTTGCCTTTTATTGTTAGTATTGTTGTTGTTATTATTGATGAGAATTCTGGGGAACTAAACTCAGGTTCCCATGCTTGCAAAGCAAGTACTCTCTTGAATGAACCATTGTTTCAGCCCTACTTTGCTAGGTTTTTACCAAGTACAGTTGTAGGTAAATCGAAGGACTGATACTTGATAGCTGAAATGCGTGCTAATACATTTTGTCAAAAATTTTGCTCAGTCACATGGTTTTGTGATTGTGGGAGAGCTTGAGTGGAGTGGTTTTTGAAGACAAGAGACTTTTGTTCCTGTATTAGAGTTTTGATCTTTTAGAAGCAGCTACTCCCATTATTCATGTAAAGTATGCTAGGTGTATATTTCCTGTCTACCCCTTCATTTAAAATTTGGGATTATATACTCAGTTTACCAGTATAGACAGGCTGAAACAATACAGAGTGTAAGTTAGGTTGGTGTGAGTCAAAATACACAAAGAAGTAGGGAAAAATATTTATGAAAGGCGATGTTTTTTAGTTTACAATCAATCCTTTTTGGTGGTTTATGTTTTATGATAGCCCACATATTAATGATAGCTTTGAAAAGGAAACATCTTTAAGTTAGAATAAAATGTATTGGCATAAATTGGCATAAATGTAAGTATGGGACTTAAATAATAAATAAATAAAAGCCATGTATTGTAACTCACTCCTATAATGCCAACATTTAGAAATCCAAAACAGGAGGTTTGCCTTGGGTTTGAAGTCAGTCTTGGCTACACAGTATGATTCAAGCCAGCATAGACTACAACATGAAATCTTGCCTCTAAAAATAAAACAATATAAAGAAGGGAAGAAGAATGAAAAATCAGGGAGATTTTCAAAGACCAAACCACTTAGGCACTATCTGTAACACAATGAAAAACAAAACAAAACAAAACAAAACCCTACAAGCCAACCAAACAAAATATAACAGAAAGTACTTTGGAAAATGTTTTGAAAACCAGAATCATTTTTTATCAAAAGAAGGACAGCTTGAGCAGCACAAGGCCAGAATGTCCCAGTGTGTGCCTTACACAGATTTAAGATAGCACCATGTTTATAATAACATAACTTTACTCAAGATTCTTCCTAATTGCTTCTGCCTAGAATGCAGCACAGTTGTTGCTTGGCGGTCGGTCTTCTTCCTACAAATCAAGGTGGTGGTGGGGGGGGCAGTTTTTTAACCTCTTTAATAGCAAATTTGATATAATTAGTGAGGACAAATTGTGTTTTGTTTTCCTCTGAAATTATCAAGCTATGTCTTCTAGTCTTAAAGACCCATAACACGATTCAGTTTTGTATTTTACTTTGTACATTCAGCATGGATAAATGAGAAAAGTAAGAAGAAATATAACTTTTGCATCAGAAATTCTTCCTCCAGGGTTGCACGGGAATTATGATGCATTATTTTAACAGTGCTATCTGTGTGTAAGAGAAAACCACAGAGACTTGTCTAAAGCCATGACAAAGAATGTTCTTGTGGACACAGGGATAATTTCTACCTTACTATTCTTCTATAAACATGCTATGCAAAGACATAGTTTTTTAAATTAAAAAAAACAACTTATATCTGACAATGAAATTAGTTTCTAAACAAACTCAAAAATAGTAAAAAAAATTATTATTTTAAGATATATTTACATTTTGAAATTGATATAATTATCTTCAGGCTTTTGTTGTACCTGCATTTTTTTTTTTTTTTTTTTTTTTTTTTTAGTCCTCCGCTATTAGAAAAAAGATGTATTTTTTTTTAGTTTAAATTTTATGCTGTTAAATGTGGCACAGAAAATAACTTCAGAAACATGGTGTGGCATTTGTGCAGAATATAAAAGAATACCATGAAGTTTTGATATGAGGGAATATAATCAGGACAAAAAAAAAATGTTAACAGAATTGTTGACAAGTATACCACTCTCAAGTGGAATCTTAAGGCTTTGTGAGCACAGTGAGTGGCCATTTCTTCTTCATCTCTTCAAGTCTGCTGTACTTTGTAATGGGCTGTGCATGATAGATATGGCTTTTCTACCATTCCTGTGATGTTTACAGTATTTTATTCTGGCTTCATTCCACCTTTATTATCTCAGTAGGATAGTAGAATCTGAAATATAATTTTATACCCATAACCTTCAATGGGTCAAACCAAATGAAACACTATATTTGACTTTTAAAAAGATAAAAACAATGGCAATCACTTGGTCTTCTGTTTTCTCAGCAGCGTGAATGGTATGGCATTATAGAAGAAACCTATAAATGTAAATCTTGTTTAAGAAGGGTTTCTACATGTGAAATTATGCTGGCGTTTACCTGGAGACATTACTCATTACCATACTCTCCTGGAGAATGATATTATTAAGATGGAGCTCTAGATATTTAGTTGACAAATTTCAAATTATTTTCTGATTTGCAAGAAGCCAGAGAAAGATTCTAACTATTTGGGAATCTGCAAAGCATAATAATACCCTGTGGTTATTGCTTGCTTCCATTCCTTCTTTTCTCCCTTCCTTCTTTCCTTTTTCCTTTTCTTCCTTCCTTCCTTCCTTTCTTCCTTCTTCCTTTCTTTCTTTTTTATTTGAGATTTTTTTTCCCCTTTACTTTTCTGCTCTTGTATGCTGTGGATTCTGAACATAGCTCAATGCCTGACTGGAGCAATCTTCCTGGCCAGCTCATAATCAAAGGGAGGACCGAGGGAAACAGCTGAGCTGCATTAGGCAGCCACAGACTGGGACACATTTCTTAACTGCTGAATAACACATCACAGGTGCAGGATTAGTACTGCCCACGGTGCTGGGCTTTTTAGTGGGAACTCTAGCAATTCTGAGCCTCCTTTTCATGTCTCTCAGCCCAGGAAACTTGGCAACCATGTATGAAGCATGCGGAAATCAAAAATGAGTAGTGAACGAAGTTTTCTATCTCACAGCTTCTTGCATTCTTCTCGTAGAAATGTAAACAAGATCCATAAAGGCAGTCTTGACACATACACGCCCATGCATGAAGATACACACATGTTGCGCGCGCACACACACACACACACACACAGAGAGCAAGAGCGAGAGCGAGAGAGAGGGAGAGGGAGAGGGAGAGGGAGAGGGAGAGGGAGAGAGAGAGAGAGAGAGAGAGAGAGAGAGAGAGAGAGAGAGAGAGTTTTGAAGGTTTCCTTTCTTGGCATGAAGGATGGAATGGAACATCTCAGAGGACTCAAAAATCTAATGTACAAAATCCAAATGACAAGAAAGAGCAGTTTAGCTGTTCTGTCCTGGCAGTGTATAACTTATTCTACTTTATGACAGTTGAATTATACATATGCTATTTCAACTTTCATATTGAATATATTGGCCTGACACTACCATTACCCTAGCATTATCCAAAATTATTTCAAGGCAAGTGTCATGGCTATGTAAAGTCTTTGTGGCATTATTTATTTATAGCTTTTAACATTCTAATTTCTTTTATGGGTGTGAGCACCACAGAGTAAGACCTTGCACCGTGAGCAAGTTGAACATTCACCTTGATACCCTTAGAAATCTGAGAAGCAGAGCACTGATGGAAACACACAGAACCACAGTTAATGGTGGAAATCCGCCCAGATCTAACTGACTGCCAATATCATAGAAAAACTATAGTTCAGTTTCTTTTCCAACACTGTTGACTTGGAGTTGACATATTAAATTTTTTAAAATACAGAGACAAATAAAGGTTTTTATCTTCCCCAGTGTTTGTGTTACTGCATACATATGGAATCAGCACGATGTTTAATGTCTGTAAACATCATGGTGTCTTTCTTGCTGTCTCTTTTTCTCATTATGTTCAAGATTTTATTAAAATGTTTATAACTAATATATTCTAAATATTTTGTATAATAGTTTATTGAAATCAACATTTTGATTGAATTTCTGTAAAATTCAAAAGCTCTATAAAGCCTCCAGAAAGGTCTGGCTACTGTTTAAACTTTATAGAAGGGATGCTAAAATACCTTTAACTTTCTTTTATACCTTCTATGCAGACTTGGGATCATAATTTTGAATCAGGTACATGCAAAAAAAGTAAGTGCAGATGTAAGTTGATATTTATTGAATATTTAATCTATCTTTATGATTTACTTAAATTATAATCTGGCATCACAAACAAATGACTAGAGCTTTAATTTTTTCATCAGTTGTTTTGAGTCTCTTACAGGTTTTTAAATGATATATAACATTGGCAATACAACCTGAGTGATGTGATAATGTGGGTGTGCTCTAATGGGAAAAGTCACAATTGTCAAGCAATAGAGGCATGCATAGGTATTTAATGATAATGGCTCTGTTTCCTAATACCAGCACATCCCTTACAGGTCCAGCCAATGAAAACTGCCATTTGCTACACTCTTTAAAAAGGCTCAGTTAATCACTAAGGCCAAGTAAGGAGGTAGCTGAGAGGAGTGATCCCATTTGTCAGGCTTCGTTGGTCAGTGACCACATCTGTCACTTGCCATTCCCCCAGAAATAGCACCCCAGGTATCAACACCTTCCTGAGTCTTGAGAAGTCAGCTCTAGCTTTTCCCAACATTTAAATTTTCTCAAGCGCTTTGGAACCAAAATTCTATTTTATCACTTTCTTGAGTCTTAGACAAGTTATTGTTAACAAATAAACAGGTTTTTGAATCACTGACTGAAAAGAAAATGGAAATCTATTGACGTTATTATTATTAAATATATGAATGGGAATGAGAAGGATTGTTATCAAATCCCAACAATTGAGTCTTTTAGCTTTTTCTTCCACTCACCTCTTTACCCCAGAGAACAGGCAAACTGTTGGTTTCCACTTCTCTTCTTGCTCCTGCCTGCCCTCTAGTGCAGACCTTGTAGAATAGTGAAGACAGTCAACCTTTCAAGACCTGAACAATGATAGCGGACATTCTAATCCGGAAGGGGGAAAATTTCACAGAGTCCAATCCCTTGTCAGAAGAGCTACAGGTAACTAATAAGCACTGAGATGGTCTTTTAATGAAACACTTGATGTTTGGGATGTTTTCATTATTACTAATGTGTTCATCTGAATATTCACATATTTAGTTTTATTCTTCTTATTTTAGCATTCTTATCATGGATAACAAAATTAATATATTTTAATCAAAATGATTATATTTTGCATATGCATCTGATCTGATTAATTGTTCTTTTCAGGCGTTGGCTTCTGTATACTGTTTTGTTTATGTCCTTGAATGTCTGGCTTCTATCTGTGAGACTGGATTTTGCTTGAGTTTAGTGTAATATGATATACGAAACTAACACTTGTATAAATCTCTTCCCACAATTATCGCATTAAAACCATGCAGTTTCTAATTGGACATTTTGCAGCACTGTTGGTAGCTATTCAGAAGCCAGGCAGCCTTTCTTGGGCACACTTGGCTCATGATGGGTCCAGGCAGTCAGGTCATTATATTAATGCTTTAAACTCCTGTACCTGCACTCTTCAGATCCGATTATCAGTACTGCATTCTGATTGTTACTCACTTTTTCTATTGTTTTCTTATGGCTGTGAACTGTGATAAATGATTTCATTCCCAAAGAATTAAATATATAGAGAATAAGAAATGGCAGCTACACACTTGGATTTAAATTACTTCCTTGACCTCATTATTTTGACCGAAACAAGAAATGTCTCCCCAGTTCTGTCAGATTGTCAGCTTACCATTTGAATAATAGTAAATATAATCAGAAACAGTCATTTTCTCATCTCACTTCTTTCCTTTACTTAGTTTACATTGTATGCAAACCACCCTGCATGTTCATTCAGGATGTTTGGTGCTACCTAAATTTAAAGAAGTATTTATTATCTGTAGTATCAGTTAGTGACAGTGATTTTATTTGTCTTGTGAATGTCTTTCTGCTTTAAAAATATCCTGCATTCTGTTTGCATAAAGATTAAGTAATAATTCATCTTCATCATCTTTATGTGAGGGCTAACTTTTACTTGATTTTTCTAGTGTTTCCAAGTCAGTTTTTGATTAAAAAGTACGCTTGGAGTTACCAGATTTTGTGTCTTTTGTAACTGAAGTGGTTAACCTAAGATTGCTTGTAAAATACTATAAGTTGAGTATCCATTAACCAAGATACTTGAGGAAGGAAGTATATAAACTCTTAAGGTTTCATTTTATTTCTTTCTTTAATTCTGAAATTTTAATGAAAGTTTTGGGATGGGACCCAGGCCTAAATGCATAATTATTTTATGTTTCATATACATACTGTATGAATGCCTGAAAGTAAATGTATGAAATATTTTAAAAATAATTTTTACATGAAAGTTTATAAGCATTGGATTATGTGATACCATTTAAACATTCAAAGATTTTGAGTTTGAAGATGTTTTAGACTTGAGGTTTTCAGGAATGTTTAACCTGTAACAAATATATTGTTAATAACTGGCAAGATAGAATAAAGTATGCTTATTTTCCAAAAAACTTTGGAGAGCATTCACAGAAGCACACAAGAGCATGGTCAATTAATGGGAAATGGCTGGCCCATGCTTGTTGCTTCAACATTCAAGAGGCTAAGAAAGGTTTCACAGGCTGAAGACAGTTTTGGCTAGAGAGTAAATTCAAGGCCAGCTTGGGATATACAATAAGACATTATTTTGAACAAAAAGGAAAGCGAAACAAAACAAAACCAAAACCAAAGCAAAGCTTGGTATTAAAACATTAGTGCACTTGGTGTCACTGCCAAATTGGCATTCTCAGTGGTTCAACTGAGAAGATGACTCCCAGAAGTGAAGGTGGGCTTGGGAACATGATCTTCTTGAATGTTAAGTTTTGGGTTTTCTGGTTTGTTTTTCATTGATGTTTGCATTCAAATGTTTATGTGAAAACAATTTCTTTCCTGTTTTGAATAGGAAGCAGTTTGCAAATTTATTTAACTATTTCTTGACTACTATCACTTTTAATTTGCTACTCCACAGATAAGTCCTGATGTCAAAACTGATGTTTTAGTCCATTTCGATACAAACCAAAAGTTATATGATATAAAATTCTTCCTCCACAGATATCCAGCAATGTCGGATATTTTATGTATTTCAAGTATATTTATTTAATAATGTGAAACCATCCATGTCTCTCACATACTTGTTTTAATATAGTGTAGACATTCTTATATTTTAAATAGTGTTTTCAAGTTCTTTCTTTCCAATAGCAATGATATCAATGTCTCTTTTTATTCTTTCCTTAAAACATTTCCTCAATATCACAAAATTAACATTTGCAACATCAGCTCCTGCCTTTGGCCGTCGCTAATGGAAAAGCCACTTGGCTTCCTTCTTACTGCCTTTACCCCCACTATCTATGCACATATTTCTGTCTGCTTTTATGTGCTACATGAGTAGAAATATTAGTTCCCATATTGACTCATGTTTCTATCACATATTCATTTTAAAACTTTTAATCACTACAAATGGAAAATGCATGAGTCAATCTGTTCATAGGACGTCATGAAGATCTCCCTCTCACTGTCTTGTGTCCCGCCTTTAATGAGGTGTTAGATCTCATCTCCTGAAGAAAAGGAAATAAAATGTCTAGTGCTATAAGCATAGGATTTATCTCCTTCATCAGTGGGAGAGAATGGGTACTAGACTGTAGGGCATCTGCATAATAAATGAATATTTATTGTTTTGTTTTTAAACTTTAAAGAAAACGGGTCTGCTATGTATGAGAGGAAGCAGGAAGTAGTATTTTTTTACAAATAATAGTAATATTTATTAGAATATTATTTTATATTTCTTTTTATTTATTATGAATAAAGTCATATTTTTTAATCTGTGTATATCCTTGTTCAAGCTCCCTTCCCCCTCTGGGCCCTTCCAGTCACTCGTATTTTTGCATCCTTTTTCTCATTATGTTTTCCCTAGAGGCAACTTAGGTCATCGAGTTAGTATAGCTTAACCCAGATTTATAAAGAATGAGTTTACTATGACAGGGTGATATGTGGACACACCCCTCTTTACTGTTTTAAGCAGGTGTTCACTTTTTTGAGAATAGACTCTTGACAAATGGCTTGTAAGACAAAGTGTTAAGAAAAACCGTTTGATTAAATTTGGTACAATTATAGTCCACGCGATGTGGTTTGAGAAAAAATTTTAAACTAGATATTGGTAAGAAGATAATTTACTCCTTGACATGGTATGAAAGAGCTCTGATCCCCATGCCTGAAGCAGGACAGATATTAACTAACACATGAATTTTCATGTAACAAAGACATGCAAATCTCTTGACACAAGATATAGGTATTTGTAATCATGATTTTAAGGATAATAAAATGTGTTGCAGTGTTATAAGTTTATCCAAGGCAACTATATGGAAAATAGGAATATCTGTTGTTATTAAACCCAGAAAATCTGCCCCAAGGAGATCATTCCTGCGTTGATAGTGTCTCGAATCAAAGATGTTAGAAGCATCCCTGTAACAGCATATTTACAAGCTGACTGAAAAGGGACACTGTTTGAAATATGTGTTGCTATTTTTTTTTTAATTTTTCTGCACATGTTTCGCAGATTAAATGTGGAAAAGCTGGCTGGTTAGTTTTTGTCAGCTTGGCACAAGCCCAAGTCACTAGGAAAGAGAGAAGTTAACTGTGTAATATCTCCATCATCTTATCCTATGAGCATGTCTCTAGAACATTATCTTAACTGCTAATTGATGTAGGAGGTTCTGGATCACTTGTCCTTGGGCAGGTGGACCTGGGCAGTACAAGAAAAGGAGATGATCAAGTCATAGGAAGGAAGCAGAAACTATCATTTCTCCATGGTTACTGTTTCAGTTTCTGCTTCTGGGGTTCTGCCATAATTTTCTCAGTTGGAGATTATGATCCAGGGGTTATAAGATGAAATAAACTCTTTTCTCTCTGGGTTGGTTTTGATCAGTGTTTTATCACAACAACAGGAAACAACTTAATAAAATGATATTCCCTCAACTCAACCTTGTGATATGATAAAAAATATAGTGCTAGGTTTCACAAAATCTAGATTCAAAGTGCTGGCTCTATTATTTGACTATGTATGGATTACTTAGTTAAAATTTTAGTTTATTATCTGAAAAATGAGACTGATATCATCCATTCTTAATATATAGAGCAGTCTTTACAATCCTGTCTCATTGAATTCTTTATACTCAGCTAAATACAATTATTCTAATTTACTGGATAAGATTGTACTTTGGAAGTATTGTTTGTATTTAGTACTGTCTATGAGGCATATTATAAAATATAGACACATAAATCATCAAAATATATGTCTTCTGTTTGAAACTTTGTCACAAGTACTTTCATTTTATTTGATGTCTTATCATTTCTTGGACAGAAGGCTGGATGTCTGTCCTGATCCTCACTTCTCATTCTTTTACAGAGAAGTTCATTGGTAACATGCTCTTGCGAAGCTCAGGAAAATTAAATGTGGGCACCAAGAAAGAGGACAGTGAGAGTACAGCCCCAACTCCTCGCCCCAAGGTTCTTCGTTGTAAATGCCACCACCACTGTCCAGAAGACTCAGTCAACAATATCTGCAGGTTGGTGACAGAAATGGTTGAAACTTCATTGTCACACATGGTTACATACCATTCTGGACATACAGGAATGTGTCCAAGAACATAATCTGGAAGATGGTGCTATATTCAGAGAAATATCTAAAATGGTATTTGAGACATCCCTTTACCTAAACATACAAACAGGTCTCAGCTTCCTTTTCAATGAACAAATACTATTGTGCCTTTCTATATTCACTTATCATAGATTTCATGTAAATATTCTGATTTTGTCATAACCCCTCTTCATACTGAAGTTGTTTTTATTTTGCCCTAACAGATTAATAAACTACTTCTGGAAAGTAGTTTATAATACTTTATGTGAATCCAACACATGTTAAGAGAGACATTGTCACAGTACTACAACTATGAAATTCATAATTGGAAACATGAAATTGGAAAACATTTTATAAAAGAGTTTAATATCAAATAATGTAAAGTATTTTTCTTTGCACTGATCTTTATGTAGCTTTGTGCATTTTGCTGATTATATCTGTTCATTTTCTAGAGTAAGGGAAGAATATGTAAAGGGCCATAGCCTCTTAAGTTCAAAGTAGGAAAACAGAGAAAGGGCTAAGCTACTCATGCACCATGGCTCCTAGGAATAGAAGTCTCAAAGAAGCAGAGTGATCATGCATTAGAAGTGACCATGGGCTCCAATGAAGAAAGAAACTATTAGTTTGGGAATCCAGAAAGGATATCTGGGTAACTGCATAGACTGTCTATTTAAACAGTATTTAAATATTGTTTAAAATTATGTCCCTGCAACATTTGTATAATATATATAAGATATAAATAAAGGTTATACTTGGATGAAAGTCCCATTCCCAAGATATCACATTAAGAATATATAAATATTCTAAAACTCTGAACAGAAAAACAAAATAGAGCAAGGGACAGTGTTGACTAAGGAACACATTTCCTTAAAAACATAGAGGTATAGAGGCTTACAAATGAAATGTTTGTTTTTACTTAGAGGTGCTGAGCTCTGCTGAGTTGGTTGACCTTGGCTTGATTGCTGTACTCAGCTTCATACAGCTCTTCCTTATTTTGGGACAGGAGCTAAGCAGGTCATACTTTCTATTATGTGTGTAAAACAGAAACATCCTAAAGCCTCTGTTTGCCTCCTGTGCTCTGATAGTTCCTTAAACTAATCAAGTGGTAGAATGAAGTTCAAAGTCAAAGGGAAGCCATACTTTTGGACCAGAGCCAGTAATAGGACACTGTCTACTAGAATAGGGCAGATCCTTGAGACACAAAATAGTTGAGTCAAGGAGAATGTCCTAGGGGAAAATCAGAAATAACTGTCAGAAACTAATGTTAAGATGGAGATAGTCCGGGGCTGGAGAGATGGCTCAGCGGTTAAGAGTACCGTCTGCTCTTCCAGAGGACCCGGGTTCGATTCCCAGCACCCACATGGCAGTTAACAACTGTCTGTAGTTCCTGTTCCAGGCAAACACCAAGGCAAATAAATAAATAAATAAAGTTTTTTTTTTAAAAAAAAAAAGAGGGAGATAGTCATGTCAATGCATTGGATACAATTAGAAATTGAAGGTGACAAGGACTGAAAGTAGAAATCAGAACTGATAACATTACTTAGCGCAATTTAGAAATAGTTAAGGTAGTAGAAGTAGAAATTTGATAGACTTTAATTATATGGTTGTCAATTTTTGATTTAATATAGTAAAGGAAAACAGAAATCAATTTCATAACAAAAATGATAGAATACTTCAAAAGAATGTGAGTATATCATTTCAGTCAGCATTGATATGTTGACTTACAGAAGTCAACAGAAAACTGGTACTTACCAAAATGATCATATGTTTATTTCCACCTATCTAATCATCACAAATTCATGTGAAAAATAGTCTTTCCTGTTCATTTCAAGGTAAGAAATGTGAAGTTCTGAAAAGTTAAGTTATCCTTATTCAGTTTGATGATGTGATAAAACAAAATTGGCCAGGACTCCAAGTTATGAATTCTTGGTCAGCAGCCAATCCTGTTGGGTTCTCTGAGAACATTTCCTCTTGAGTATGATTCTCATTTTGCTAGTGAGGAGCTAACTCTAGCTGAATTTTCTCATGTGTGAATTATAGGATCTGCCTTTGCTTTCTGTCTAAGACCAAGAAGAAGCTCATGATCTTGTCTCATTTCTATGAATGGCATACTCTATTCTATCTCTCAAAAGCAATACTTCTCAAGATCTCTCTATTATAAACACCCCCTGCACACATTACATTATTAATGATTACTTACTAAAGAATATCAATGTTAATTATTAAAACCATTTATTTAAAAGCTTGTAAATTATTTGTTCTTTTCAATTTTTTAGTAAGATTCAACAGACATGAATTTATCATTATTAAGTTGCTATACAAGTTTCCATTTCTGCTTTAATCTCTTCACACACCTGCAGGGAACTGTTTGCTGTCGTGACTCTTGCACTGCTAGGCAAAGCAGTTTTAAGTACAAGGGTGTGCTTTCTCATGAGTTAGATAAAAATATAATATATATTGTCTACCCTAAGGCTTTGTACCAGGCAAGAATCCCTCCTTCTTCAACCTGAATGTCTCAAGTAGGGCTTTATTTAACATCACTTCTAAAACCCTGGAGAAAGCAATCTAAAAGGGGAACAAGAACCAAGAATGCTTCATACTTTCAGAGATTGTGAAGTCTCACAGGTTGTCACAAAACATAGGTGGAATTTAGAAGTTTGTAAATTCTTCATTACTCTTGGTTGTTTTATCAGCCAATAACAAGGTCAAAGGTAGGAATGTGTCTCCTATCAAAATTAATGTCATTTCCATTGCTTATGGCATGCATGTTAGAGAATTGAGCATGCATGCACGTGTGTATGTTTGTGTGTGTGTGTGTGTGTGTGTGTGTGTGTGTGTGTGTGTTAAACATCTTTAATCCCAGCACTGGAGAAATAAATACTGTGGGATGGTTGCAAATTCAAGATAAGCCTGGTCTTATAGCAAGAAAAGAAAAAAAGAATCATGACTGATTATAACATTAGTGTGAGTACTATGTTTGTATGTGCAATCATAAGTGGGAGGTAAAGCCTTTGAGACTTCTCACTCAAGGTAATGTCTGTCTTCTAAATATGCTTCCAGGTGTCATGTTGCTTTATAGCCCTTTCATTTTCTGATTTTGTTGGTGTGACTACAGATCATTACTTTTGTCTTGAGAATTGCAATCTCTAACCCAATTCTTCTTAGATAGGTTTTTTTTTTTTTTTTGGTGGTTTTTAACCATGTCATATCTTGTGTCATTTTATCATTCTAGCAAATGTGTCAAACTTGCTTATAATTTTTTCTATATATACTTTCATCTGGTATTATAAATCCTTTCTTATCTTCTTAGATATGGTGTTTGATAGTCATTTTTTTGGTTCATCTCATGACCATCCTCTAGTT